>JAAAKE020129349.1:0-14548 GCA_010014785.2 Anisolabis maritima | reverse complement strand
ATCTACAAAGTATATATTTCCAAACGAATTATTATAGAATAAATAATCATGTAACATAACTGTATATATTCATAAGCTCTGTAACAATTAATCGAAAAATGAAAGTAATAAGATATAGAAAAGGAATATTGATACAATAATAGAAACATTTTTTTTAAGTCTTTTCGGCATCTGAGACCATATAGACTTGAAACGATTCACAATATGTTTATTACGATACTTTTAATCCAGGCATATATTTATATCTATCAATTGGTATACAATTGATATAAATAAATTTTCATGGGACTGGCTGAGATCCGATATCTCTTGGCTTTTAAGGTTATCAATATTGACATTGTCAATAGTTTTAACCTCTCGGCCATGAGGTGGGGGCAGAAGCAAAATTTATATTAAAAGGAAAAACAATAATAATAAAACAATAGAAAAGACCATATAACAACAACAATAATAGAAAATCCTCCTACTTTCCTTTGATTAATTACCTTAAAAGACAAGCAGTGTGGGTTCGGATCCCAGGCATTTATTGAATACCAATTGATATAAATAAATATGCCTAGATTATAAGTAACGTATTTAATTTATATAGTGTATATTGTTTAAAGTCTATATAGCCTCAGATGCCGAAAAAACTAAAAAAAAAATAATAGAAAATATATCTCATAAAACTAAAATTCATAGTAAATAAAATTTGATTATTTAAACAAAATTTGTACAACATAATTTTTCAGTCTTTAACTTGTAGAATTTTTTTTATAGTAAATTGGTTCTGGGAAACGTGTTAAGAATAATGTCGCTAAAATTTCATATCTGGAGTAAAAAAGTAAAAAAAAAATTATGGACGTGGAAAAAACTAGAGTGGGGCTGGCTAAAGAAAAACTAGGCAGCTTTCAAATTAGTATCTTCTTTAAAAAGAAAATTGTATAAAAACAATAAAAATTTTGAAAAATTTGATAGACTAAGGCTTAAAATCGTGAGCCTGACAATTTGTTAATCAAATAACCATCAACACATATATTTATATTTAATTAAATATTTATTTCTAGAGCCTTCTAGTATTTTTATCATTCAAAACGCTTCCCACCCTGTTTATTTTTTTTCAGTGTTCTCTTTTCCTCAAACACTAAATGTTGTTCTAATTTTATAATTTATTATTTATATCTCAATGAATACTTTTTTTTTTGGTTTATAAAAAATTCCTTTTTTTTAACACCCTTGAGATACTATTTTTATAACCGTAAAAATAAATTATTTATTTACTTTAATTATAAATATAATAATACGTCCTTTGAAAATATATTGGAAATGGCTTTAATTTTTTTTTTCTCCTGAATATTAATGAATTTAATAATTTATTTTGGGAGCATTTATCTACCTCTGGGGAGCGCTGCTCGCCTGGAATAAAAAAATGGGGGAGGTCTTGAAAAAAAATACTAAAAATTTACTTATTGAAATCAATTTAAAAAAGATAAATTATCTTTAAAAAAGAAAAATATTTAGATTTAATTAATATAAAAAAAGGTTAAAGGGAATAAACAAAACACTTAGAATCCGTCATTAGAGAAAGGTAGATCTATTGATTTTCAAATTAGAGAGAACTTCAGTTTTTCATAATTATTTCGCCAAATAACTCAATATTTTCGAAATCATATGATTTGATGTAGCCTAGCGTTCCTCAAACTAGGGCTGGTCTCCCTTCTCCTTGGAGCGAGAAATGTACAAAATTCTGCAAAGAAAAAACTTTTGATTTGATGCAAAAATAGCAGACAGTTTGTTCTGGGAATTGTTCAAAAAAAAAGGTCACAAGAAAAGAAACAGAAACAACAAGAAAAAAATTTTGTTGCAAAAAAAATTCAAAAATGTTTTGATATATAAATCGATATAAATAGAGGTAGGTATATAATACGATATACAATTCGTATAATGGAGTAAGTTATGTTAGAGGTGAAGAAAATAAAAGAATTACAGCTAGAATTTTTTCTTTTTATTCTACACCTCTATGTTGACGATTGATCTTGATTAAATTCATCTTCAGGCTTTCGGACTATCGATAAGATCACAACTATTATTAATGGCATAATTAAAATTGTGATCCTATATTTATATCGACGGCCCTAGAACTCTGCTTTAATCAAGATCGAAAAGAAGAAGAAAAAGAGCTGCAATTCTTTTATTTTCTTCACCTTCAACATTAACTACTCCAGCTATATATCTACATCGATATTTTTGAAATATCAAAATATTTTTAATTATTTTTGCTCAATAAATTTTTTTCATTTTATAATTTTATATGCATGGAGTGGCAGAATAAAAAGAAAAATACTGGCTGATTTCTTTTAAATTCTTCGACGGCAATGTTTTGATATTTCCTTCTTCCTTTTAGAGGGGCTAGGAGGGACACACACACACACACACTAACAATACTAAAAATAAAGAATGGGAAAAAGATTGGGAAACACTGTATTATGGTTTTTAATAAAGTTTTTTATTAATCAAACTTAGATGTAATTTTTACTTTATAATTATGATAAAATTAATATTTTAAATAAAATGCGATACTTCCATTCGTTCGTTTTTGTTACTGAAAAAAGGTAAGCAAACCAAAATTAATCTCCAAAGTTCCACGAGAGCGATTAATCGAAAAATCCATTAGTGAGTTGGTCATTTTAGTTGGGGACTATCTTTCAGCAGCCAAATACGACAGAATTTCCTTCCTTTTCAATAAAAATCTAAAAGTTGAAAAGTGTTATAAAATCAACGACGAATTATCTCGACTCTTATAAGAGAAGTATATTTCAAAATAAAAATAAATTCTTCCGCCTTTTGTGCGAGTTTTCAAACCAGTGAAACCGATTGGGTCAATGAATTTTCATTGAAATTGTTTGGCGAACCCAACTCACAACCCTTGGCTTTTAAAATCTAACCCTTCGGCCAGGGAATGGGGTCAAATTATAAATAAATCTTGTGCTGATTATTAAATTCATTAATAAATAGGATTTTTAATATCATTTTGGGAAATTTTAGGTCACATTTACTAGAAAAATGCACCCATCAATATCGCTCTCGGGAATAATATTTTTTTTGTACATTACAAAATTGAATATTCAGGAAAATAGGTAAAATTATATATTATATAATCAAAAACAATAAATACATATTTATTTAAAAATACCAATTAAAATTGAAAATAGTGTATAAATAAAACAAAAATATAAAGTATACATAACTAAAATTTTTAAAATTTTAATACTTTCTAAGGCACTTCTATAAAAGAAAGTTCCTATTAAAAAAATAGTCAACAAAGTTGCATCTCTTTTCAACTCTTTTACCTTGGCTAACCACACACATTAGGAATATGAGATGCAAGTTAAGTAGATTATGTTGTTTGTATAAATAAATATTTTTTTATTAATTGCATTTAAAAAACGAAAAGTCAAAGATAATAAAATTTCAGTTTTTCTCTACGATGATGTGTTTTTTATTTTATAGGAAATTTTATTTCATTTTGTTATTTTTTTTTCTCCCCATTCAACGGATTGTGATGAAAATTGGTCCAGGGCTGAAGACAAATAGCTTAATTATTGTCAGCAAGTTTCAAAAGATTTGGCTCAACGGTGCGCGATATATATTAGTGTGATCTTTTTTTACCGCTCACTGCGAATCGCTTCAAATTTTAATACTTTCTAAGGCACTTCTATAAATTCATCCTTTTCCTATGAGTGGTTCCAGAGATATAAGCCAAAATAAAAGCTACATGCAGATGCACACACACACATGAAGATCTTTTGCATTTTGACTTGAAAAATAAAGATATTTTTCAAAATTGGGAGGTTAATTTTTCATCTTCATTATATTTTTTCCTTATTAAATTATTATATTTAGTATGCGAGAAAATAAAAAATTTTACTAGAAGAAAACATATTTAACCAATACTTTTGGATTTGAACAAAAGAAATTTCTGTTTAAAAAATGGTGCATTATATGCCTCCTTTCACTATCGGGCCTAGGCCTGGAAATATTAAAAATTGCATTGACATTATAGTAATTTATCAACTAGAGATATAACTAACATATAATAAACATAATATAAGAGATAATTAACATATAATGATAGTAAATAGGGTATGCTGGAAACCAGCTAATTAACATTTAAATTTCATAAATTGCAGGAATTATAATAAAGTATTCCTATATATATTTCGCTCCCGGGGTCCTGGCTGGAGAGCAGGAAATGCCTGAGCTCGAGATCCAGGGAAACCAATAGGGAAATGTTTTTTTTTTCTGCTCGTAAACTAAAGAATCCCATGTTCTATGGTTTAGGGCATCAGCTCAGAAATGAAGGTCTTGGCTCGATTTCCTATGATGCTGTTTTTTAATATTAAATATAAAAAAAAAAAACCTTTTTATATGGATGATTTATCCTTCTTTTTCAATCAGTAAATAATTCGATAAGATTATTAAATTGATTAAATTCCTTTCCCTCACCTAATGAAGGAGTAAGACTTAATTTGAATTTAAATGCGCTCTTAGGTAAACGAAAGTTGAATTATTAAATAAGCATAAACATTATTGTTAAATCAAGGTTGAGGAGGTTAAAAGATTATCAAATAAGAAGTATCATTGAAATATTTTTAAATATACGCGTATGATGTCTTAATTTTTATCGACTGTGGGATATGTCCTCCCTTTCATCCTTGAGAAATATTAAATTTTGCATTCACAATATAGTAATTTTAACTTTTAAGAATTAAGTTTTTGATATCCGACTTGACTGGCTATATTATTTTCTTAAAGGAAAAAACGAGCTCACCATCTTTCCAAATTTGCCTAAATAAATATAAAAATATTATATTAATAGTAAAAAAGGAGACGTCCTGTTGTATGATTTAAATAGTCGTTTCTGGATAGATGGCAGCTAGAGTGGAACAAAGGGGAGAGAAAACAAATGCTTGGTTTCTTTCTCAACCCTACAAACAAATGTCGACATGTCATCATTGAATGACTAATACTTTCTGGTTTAAATCTGAACCGCTTTTATATAGAAACCTCAGCTTTAACCGATTCCCGCGAAGAAAATTATTTATGAAAAAAATATTTAAAAAAAATAAAGTTGTGTCAGTATAATTATTATTTATTAACTTGCAAAAGAATCTCTGAAGGAATCTCTAAAAAGATATAATTTTATAATGTATATTTTTTTAGTCTCTCCGCATCTTAAAACTTTTAAACAATTTAATTACGATACAAATTATCCAGGCATATTAATTTATATTTAAATATATAATTAAACTTTCATCGGACTGCCTGATTGCCTGGGATCCGCCCCTTTTCTCACTTTTAAGGTGATGATTATTGACAATGTCAATATCTCTAAACTCTTAGCTTGAGGGTGGGGGTTAATATCATATTTAAAATAAATTAGTTTGGTAGTTTGATATAAAATGTCATGAGCCCTTTTAAATATCAATAATAATAAAATTATAATTTTTTAAATTTAAGTTAGTAGAGGAAGAGGATGTAATTTCCTCATCTTCTGGCTACTTTTTTCTGAAAATTGTTGACCAATACATATAATAAATGATTTATTAATAAATAACAAAGAATAATTTTTTTCATTTTAAAATTTTACTTTGGAAAGGTGAAGTTTAATGTTAGTCATCAAATCACGAAATAGTCACCGATTTCTAAAAAATACATGTTTCCAGGAGAGTAAGAGTAAAGTATTAGGATCAAAATTTTATTTATTCAAGCCAAAAGAACCACAAAATGATAAAAAAAATTCTTAATATGCAGAGGTACAGAGGCGTATAGCGGGGAAGGGTAATTGTAATTACCTACCCATGATTTTTTTTTAATTTTAAGTCTTTTTTCAGCTGCCGAGACCTTTTAGACTATAAACTCTACAATTATATTGCTACCCATGATTTAGACTGGAATTCAAATTAGGAAATTAGGATGAATAAAGAACTCCTGAATGTCTTGTGTATCAACAAATATATATATATAAATTACATTCATTGCTCCTTGGACTCCCCTGGATATACATCTATGTAGGCGTTGCTTAAATTAAATTAATGAAAAGACAACATAACCTAAAAATAACAATAAAATTCAACATGGAATGACATGCATACTCGATACGGTTTTAGAGAGGCCATCTTATATTCCCAGAGGATATGGTTAGCAACGGATAATAACTTCGTTGCTTTTTTTATAAAAACTATTTAAACACTTTTTTTTTACCAATTAGTTATAAATTCAAAAAGAAAATTCGCAAATACATATGTTAAAACAAAAATATAGGTTGTTAATGTAAATTATATGATAGTAATTTTGTGAATGTGGTAGTCATAATTTCCCTCTAATTTATCTACTGCATTTAGAGCAATAACAACAACAACATATTCGCTTTAATACACGTATATGAAAAATTGTTGGATTATCCTTTGGCTTGTTCTTAATATTCTCATCAAAACCCTCTCTCTCTCTCTCTCTCTAATCTCTTCTGCTTTAACAACAGACAATCTTTGGGGGAGTGTTTTAAACAAAGAATTTGCTTCTAGATGGTTAATTGCTGTTTATAATTTTTCTTTTAAAAAAATTTTTTTACAAGGAAAAAATCAGGAAATAGAAATTTTTTGTCACGATGTCTAATTATACTTGGATGTTCGACTAATATTAGAAACGAACGAAGGCCAAAAAAGGTCAGAAGAGTGGGGGAAGGAATATTTGTTTTTTGCCAAAGAAAAAAAAAATGAAAGTTTAATGGAAAAAAAATTGTCAATGCTTTTTTTATCCTAAAATAATTGATTTCAATAAAATATTACATAATAATTGTTTATATTATATAATTTGAAAAAAAAATATTAAGCATATAATAAAATCTTGATTATCCGGACGCGGGAAACCGTTTAGCTGTCGTATCATTTTTTTTTTAATTTGTTTTTGATTATCCCGATGATCCATGGTTCTAATTATTCCCGATAATCGAGTTTCTTCTCTATAAAAATTTTTGGAGATTTAATTTTAATTCTTGATTCAAGAAGGCTTATAATAATATTTTTTTTTATTTAATTTATACTCTTTTCGCCCTTGGTGCAGAGCTAAAGATCTGGCTTCACGAACCAAAGGTCAGGGGTTCGCTTCCCGTCCTGAGCGACAAAATTGTATTTATATTGGCTACCAATTAATATAAATAAATAAGGACGGAGTCTAAATGGCTTCAGATGCCAAAAAAGACTAAAAAAATATATACTCTTTTCGACTGCAGAGGCCATTGAGAGTTTACAATTGTTTATATGTAAGTGAAAATATTTAAATATCAATATTTTCCGGTTGGCGATCAACAGAATAATAATAATAAGATATCAAAATTTAATTTAACTCCCTCCTCCCTCTCTCGTGATAATCTTAAAAGTCAGGGGTGTGGGTTCGGATCCCAGGCAGATGAAAATTTATTTAAATCAGTAGGTTACCAATTGATGAAAAAAATTTGTGAATAATTTGTGTAGTATTTAATAAATAATTGAATTGTTTAAAGTCTATATGGTCTCAGATGCTGAAGTGACTTTAAAAAAAGTTCTTTATTCTTACAATTTCCGCTATTTAACAACATTTATTTAAATTAATTGGTAGTTTATTTTTATTAAATTTTATTTCTTATTGAACCAATCTGTCATCTGGAATCTAAAGGCTTCCCTAAGTGTTTAATATTATTTCTCCCTAATTTATACCGGGGGGGGGGGGGGCTCATCTTAAAATCCGTTCGCGGGGGCACAAATTAGTACCTTTCAAACAAAATTATGCTTTCCATCCCCTTTTCTTTTTCTAATCTGAATTGCTTATAACCTCCATCCTGCTCTGTAAAATTCACTAGACAATGAAAAAAATCCCATGAATATTCGTTGATAAATCAGGGTGATATGCAGTTACTTACTAATATGAAATCTCCCCGTAAAAAGGGGGGTTTCCTATCCCAATTAATCATAGCCTAAAATCACCCCCGGAAAATTAGAAAAAATTCCTGGAAGAAGAAGTAGATTCAGTGTCTCTGCGTTACAAACAGACAGGCAGAAGGATTGACAGGCTTTGTTTTTTATATGATAGTATAGTTGATCCATTAGTAGTCACTTGCTGTTGAAGGCTGATAAAGGAAGCAAAAAAGGAGAAGCACGTGTCGGACAAAATTTATTGGTCCATCTCCAGTCACTTATTGGCTTCTTGTGGTCAGGCCCAAAGTTCTCATGATGTAACAATGTATGTTTACATATATTTTATTTCTTTTTAGTGAGTATCGTGTGGTGACTTGCGAGTAAATTATAATATTAATAATTAGGCTTGACCTCAAAAAGCCAGTGAAAAGTGTGAAGATGGGTGAATAATTTTTGTCCGAAACGTCTCCTTTTGGCTTTTGGCATCCAAGAGTTTCTTTATTTGCTGCAGTCTGCCTTTTTATTCCTTTATAATAGTATAAATATAAATTAATAACTAGCCTATTTTGCTATTATATGCTGATTCTCTTTGTTTCAAAACATAATCAAACGATTTTGTCTTAAATATATATATATCTCTGTATGTATCTAGCAGAAACTGATATTTAGTTAAGCAGATTTGAAGCTTACATTTTACCTAGCATAGGGATAATTATCATCAAGCAAACCACATCAAGTAGCTATTCGGTAAATGGTAGATATTTTGTCAAAAAATTATATATCTCCTTTTTTAATTAAAATAAAAATTCAATTAGCTGAATAATTAGAATTTATGAACGATTATTTGTGCGTAGATTAAAATTTAAGAGTCATTTGGCGAATCCCATCAAAAGCCAGGTCCCACTTTGTTTAAGAATATAAAATATCTTAATCATTTTCATTTGGACGATGGAGAAAATATTATACTTGAATTAAAGATAAATACGAATAAATTACAAATAAAAAAAATTTTTTTAAGGGAATTTTTTTGTCTTTTTAGCATCTAAGAGCCTTTTAGATTTTAAACGATCGCATATATATTTTAATCACGATCCATTATCCAGATATTTATTTATATTAATTGGAATTCAATTGATTTAAATAAATTTTCTTCCTGGAATCCGAACCCACATCCCTTGTATATAGAGGTTATCAATATTGGCATTATCAAGAGTTCTATACATTTCGGGTTTAGAACGTTAAGGGCAATGATGATTCTTAGAGAAAATTAAAGTGTCAACAAAATTGAATTTTTTTTTCTCTTTTCTTTTCTTATAAACTGATGTGAAAGTCACTTAAATTTATATTATAAATTACGATATAAATTATGCAGGAATATTTATTTATATTATTTTCACCATCGAACTGCGTGGGATCCGGACCATGGATGGATGGATCTTGTCTGTAATTATCATAATTGTTAGTTTTTACCTCCGGAGGAAGGGAAGGGGGGTTAAAGAAATTTTCAAATCGGATGGTAAATAAAAAACTAACCGCCCCCTGAGTAGATTAATGTTATTTAGTAAAACTAAGATTTAGAAATGAAATTGAAAAAGAAAACTAATTACATCGAATTAATATTGCAAAAACATTAATAGGTAAACATTAGCCCCCTACTAGAAGTTTTTGAATCCACCTTCTAACCATTTCGAAGAGGCGAACCATCATATAATATATAATTTCCTTTTAACGAATAAATTATGGATTAATATTATTAATAAATGTCCCTTGTTTAATCTATTTAAAAGGATTATTTTATTTATTTATTTATTTTTTTTTTTCAAAAGTATTTTTATCAGATAAATAATCTCACTTAGATGCAAATCAATATAATCAGGGCGCCTTGATTTATTTAAAAGCTAAATTCAAATAAACTGATGTGAAAATCTCCGCATGTTTGACTGTTGCAAATCAAATAAAAATTTTGTTTGTTCGACCATGCAGCGGACACTTTTGGTGGTGAATTATGACCAGCTGTGTTTTCATCTAAACTTTCCCAAAGACCCCCTCTCCTCTCCGCCCACCCAACCATTCCCTTCGACGTGAACGAAAGCGAAAACGCAAACGCTCGTTGGTACCATTTCGAACAATAAAAAACAAAGTGTATTCGCTCTTGTATTCCGCAAGTTTATTATATTAAATACAACAAAACTTATTATTTATATCTTCATTCTATTACATGAATTGGCTTTTTATATATATATATTTTTTTTTTTTTTTAAATAGCTCAAATAGAGTCTTGTGCCTCAAGATTCGCGTCTCTGGTTAGTGTAGGCAAAGCTTTAAAAAGTTTTTTTTTTTCTTATCCAAATCACTTTTGGCTCAAGATGAAGGCAATATTTTAAAGAAGATAAGAGAGGCGAGTCTAAAAAAAATTCAAGCTTTAGGGGATTTACCTTTTGCTCCAGAATGTAAATAATATGCATCATCGAAAGTCTATTTGTCATGCGTCAATCTAGGAGACAAGGACATGCCGACACCAATATCAACAAGGACGGAGTGGTCGGACTTGTTATAAAAGAGGCAAAAAAACCGCAACAAACTTATCATAATTTCATGAAAAATTTAAATAAAAAAAAAATTATGCGGTTAGATATAGAAGATTGTGATTTTTTTATTGCATGTGCCAAGAATAAATATTATTATGGAAACATGATTGAAGATATCAGAATAATTAAGGTAGAAAATGGGCGGTGAAATTAAAAAGAAGGTATTCTAATCTATTTCTAGATAAGAAAATTAAATTAAAATTTTGAGAAAAAAAAACATCATAGAGATAAAAAAAGTTTTATCTTTGGATTAATATAAAAAAGGAAAATCAAAAATGAAATTTACAAATAATTAGTCAGTGGAGTTAGCAGAGGTATGTCCTGGGAGTCAATGGTTCCTTTCCAGCTCCTGAGTGATAATTTATTTAAATTATGTTGGTTAGTAATTAATTGGAATAAATATGGACCTAATCTAAAGTTTTAGATGTCAAAAAAGAAAAAACGAAATAGAGAAATATTGTATAAATTGTTTTTTAGAGAATAAATTTTATTATTTTTGTAATACTTTACTAATGATTCTTAGAAATAATAAATGAAATTGTTAGGAATCAAACAAAAAGTTGATGCGTGAGCTCTCTTCCTTTCTAGCCAATCTGTTTCAAGGCTGGTGGCTGCACCCTGGATCACAAGGCACCATAGGTTGTATAAATTCGCTCGCTTTTGCTTGTTGGAACACGCATGCTCGGTTAAAAATTAACTGAGGAGGCGTGGTTCGCTCTAACCTGGGATTAATTAATAAAAAACAAAATTTCAGCCTCGAACGTTTTTTCGTTTATTGTTTACACTCACTCATACACCAAGAGAGCCATTTTTTATATCTCAAAACATGTATTTTCGTGTAATTCTGACATTGAATTTTTTTCTCACTATACATATACAGTTAAGAGAAAGTAAAAATTCATTAGTGATTTGGTCATTTGGGTTTCGTACCTTCCAGCAACCAACTAATTTCTACAACTCTCCTATTATAAAATCATGCGAATTTTTTTGAAAAAAATTTAAGTTAAATTAACCCATTAAAATGGGACGGGGCTAATATTCGGGATAGCTTTCATTCTATTGTAATATCCCTTGAAGTTTCATTACTGTTCTGTCCGCTCTTTTTAAGTGGTTTTATAAAATATCTATTTTTATTCTTTTATATAACGAGATTTTAAATTATTTAAAAATTCTTTATTATTATAAATATATTAATATTAATATATATATATCAATATATTGAGACTAAAATCTGATGTAAATTTTGAATTTCTGAATTTTATGAAAATAAGTATCAGAAATAAAATTAAATAAATAAATAAATAAATAAAATTCATATTTATGTTAAGTCGTACCTTTAAAAATCTTTTATATAGAAATTGAATTTTTATATTGAATTTAAATAGATAGAATTTTTTTATAACAAGTAACAAAGAAAATTGAATTTTTTAAATTTATTAGAAAACTTTCTTTTTAAGATTCGCCTTATAACTATTACACGACGTTATAAAACTTATGTTCTATTTGAATTGATTTGTCACTCACAGATTTCATTCAACTTTCTGCCGTTATTTTATTTAAAATTAAATGATTTTGTAAATTTAAAGTCAAGACACATCTTATATTAAAAGATTTTTTTTTTTTTTAATAGATTAAAATTTATGTTAATTTTAACAAAACTTTTCTCATATAAAATTTAATTATAATTTCTGAATGAATAAATGTATTATAAATAATTCCTTCAACATTATATGTAATAAAAAATCTAAAAAAAAAAAAATACAAAAAGGGGCTTCGAGACGGAACTAAACCGAAAACCGAAAAAAAAAATTGTTTTTCTGTTTCAAGACAATAAATTATCAATTCGTTGTCGAAGACATTTGAGCTAGTCAACATTCAGAAATGAAATCAAAACTGAAAAATTTATTATTATATTAGACGGAACAAAAATCGAAATCGAACTGATTTTTTTTTTTAAATTGAATCAGAACAAAAATCGAAATGAAAAAATAATGGCTCCAAGCCTTAGAATATACAAATAGAAAAAGGATTAGGGATCTATCAATATAAGAAAAAATTCAACAATGTAAGTACAGGCATATATGTAGGTCTAATAATGTTTTTAATATTCTATTGTATTTTAGAGACTTATTTTGAATGTTACTTTCTCTTACATATACAGAGAGCCCCCAATTCATAATAACGCCACTGTGCAATACGCCGTTTCACCGTGTAATTCCTCGATTCTCCCTCTGCTAGAGTCATTTTCGTTTCAGTGTTGACGTATTTACTAGACGCGACGTGGGGCATTCTTTAAAATTGAATTATATATTTATTTTTTCTGTTTAATATTGTTGGGTATGTATTCTTTTACATTAAATTAATATTAAAATATATAAAAATATTAAAATAAATGTTTGGGTACCCATGTGTACAAGAATAAAGGAGGGTTATTATGTCAGATCAAAGAAGTGCACCAGAGTTATCTAAACATGTTAAAAAATGGAAGTTATTCGACGAATGGAAAATGGACAAACACGCCCTAAAGTCTGTAGATCTTTGAGCTTACCTCCATCTACTCTTTACTACCATTATGAAAAATGCAGATATAAGAAATCCAAAACTTTGAAATTTATTTGTTTTTCTTAAGATTTTTTAATAAAAATATTTTACTTTATTTTATCATAAAATACATTTCAAAAATTAAATTTATAGTATATGTATTTTATATTGCAAACAAAATTATTTGCTTATTTTTCATTTAAGTAGGACCTAACCCTGATACCTCACTGTAAATATGGGTTCATTTTACGCCGTTTCGATTTACGCCAGCTTTTGTAGGAACGGCGTAAACCGACGGCTATCTGTATATGTAATGTATATATAATATATAAAGTGTGCGATTGCAAAAAATTCATGGCAACAAAATATTGTTTGAGGTTCCCTGGGACTAAAAAAATGGGTTTTGCAAAATGGTCTATGTAGCTGAGTGTGAACAAAATATCTCCAAAAACGAAAATACATGTAGGACATTAAAATTTTATTCTTGAAAACCCAGAGCCGAAATGCATGAAACTTTTTAAATATGTTGGATTCAATTCAGGTTATTTAAAAAGTTTTAATCCAGTGGAAGAGAAGCAGAACCAGACATACTTTAGAGAAGGTGGGCGGAGGGGAGAGAGAGAGAGAGAGTGAACGCTAAAAATGCCGCCACAATTTTCGAAGAATTTAAAAAAATCTAAATTTTGCCAACTTTGAGTCTCTGTCAAAAATTTCAAAAAAAATTTTTGTTACTTTTTATTTTGAAAAAATATTTCAAAGGATATTGTTTCGCTCCTTAGTTTTGGCGGAACAAAACCCAAAACGAAAGAAAAAATATTTTAAATAAATATGAACAGATAACAGGAATCGATAATTAAATACATTTGGTCGTCGACTTACGATCGACTTCCGTTCTCACTCACAGGTCGGCCATATTTTTATTAATAGTAATTTTTTTAACTTATTTTTTATTATCTTTAACATTATTTCATAACCTTTTAAATTAATTGTTTTGAATATAATGTAAAAAATAATTCTGTACATAAAATAAAAAAATACCATCAAAAATGAATGTAAAAATTATTAATAATATAAATGAAATTTACATACATTTTTTTGTGGTTCTATCTATTTCCGATTCGGAAAGAGAAAAAAACCGAAACCGATTATTTTGATCTCAAAACTATCATGGATTCTACCCATCAAAATTCTTAATACCTTAAGAAAATTTTCTTCTACAAAAATTAAATAAAAAATATTTTAATTATTATTTTTTGCCATCTTACTCCCCTCCTGTTCCATACCGGTATTAAATAGCAATTCAGAGACAATAGAAGAGAGAAGACGAAAAAATACATGATTGGCTGTTAACATAAACTACATTGCTTGTTTAATTTTTTTATGTAGTTTACTAAAAAAAATTCTAGTTTGGTGGATGTAAGAGCAAGACTGATTCACTGTTGATCAGATGGCAGAGCACAATCAAATTTTTTTTAGGCCTGTGAGAGA
>JAAAKE020129348.1:0-34054 GCA_010014785.2 Anisolabis maritima | reverse complement strand
CTTGTATATCCAAAAATATATATATATATTACATATATACCTCACCTCACCCCGCTCATATATATATATATATATATATATATATAGATAAATTAGATTGATTCTTATTTTCGAAAGTCGAAATTCTCAGGTCAGTTACCTCTTAAATGGTTTCTTATTATAAAAAATATATCGTGTGTAAAATTTGAACCCTTTCAGACAAAGGAATTGAGAATCCTCAATATTAACTATATTTTATAGACTTATTTATCTCCATTTTCTTGTCCAGTGTTTTTTTCTGGTCTATTTAAAATCAAAGAAAATTATTTAAAATATAAATGATAAAACGATTTAAGTGTGTTAAAAATAAAAAAAAATAATAAATAGAATAAGTTCAAAAGCATGTAAATACATTTTCATATCTATGTGGGTAGACTATTTATTCTAGTGTTCTTTTTGCTTTGGCAGGAAATATTTTTTCTATTCAGATACTACTTTTAGGTACTACTACACCTTTGATGATACTGACCATTTTTATTTGAGGCTATAAATTATTACTATAAACAAATAAAATAATTTCTTACCAATAACCTGGATTTTTGTTCGAGGGACGGGGACCAAATAAGAATTTTTCAATTATTTTTAGTGTTTTTTTTTTTTTCAAATGCTTCTTATTAGAAATTCCATTTAGAGTTTTTATTTTTTTTATAATTTTTTTCATCTAATTTTCTTATTTTAATGAAATTTTGTGTTATTTATTTGCATTTTTTCTTTGTCTTTGGGGGAAGTTTAGCCCCTAGACTTCACCTCTGAATACACCATTCCTACTCACATGGCGGATTAAACTTCTAATGTGCTCGATTTCATGAATCCAATGTTATGTTTATTTAAGTTATTTTATTATGGAGAAGTGACTTACTTAAATTATTAAAAATAGATCCATCTTTGATTCCGGATTCAAAGACTGAAAAGAAATTATTTAAGAAAAAACTGATTCAGAAATCATTTCATTTTATCCCTCCAGTTTCAATGTAAAGCATAATGAATGAAGATTATATTGAAAATGAAATCCGAAAATGACCATTAAGTATTAGTGATTATTTAAGAATCTTTATGGTAAACAAGTCCAACCTACATAAGTGATCTCAATTCAAAGAGATTTTCAAATGTTTAGTAGCTAGATTCCTCTAGCTCATATTCGGTAGCGCGCTAAACTTTTTAAAAATTTTCATTTTTCTTTATTTTTCAAATCTTTTCGTTTTGAAGACATATTAAGGATTTTTCTTAAAACTTATACAAATGTTGATCCGCAAATCTTGCAAATGAACTTATTTATAGTTTATCAAAAATAGGAACATAGATGTTTTTCGATTAATTTTACCTACCTCTTTAAAAACTAGGGCCAATCAAGCATCTAAATTAAGCCTCTGGTAGTGTGAATGACCAGGTACTAAAATTTATGGACAAACAATATCGATATTCTTCACAGAGCAGTAAAAATTTGCCGGAGAGCCCGGAAAGGTCATAAAATGATAAAAAGGAAAATGTCACTCATCTATATATCAATGTTGTCAAATTTCTAAACACAAAGACAGACAGAACTTGCCCACCTAGACCAATAATATTCTAGAGTTTAAGGACTCACTTTCTGTTCTGGGAATGACAATTGCTTCGGATCTCCTGGAATGACCATATTTCTTCGGTTGTCTTATGCTAGGGAGCTTGGTTTCCTCTTCGTATCCAAGCGTTATTCCTTCCCCCATCAAATTCTAACCCTTTACAAGGTTCAGATGCCCTTCAGTGCCTCGAGTATGAGTGTTACTTGTGGAGAGAGGGCCCTCTCAGCACGCTCTCTCTTCTATAGAGACAATTCAAAGACGCGATGAAATTGATTTGAAATGAGTTTCTTACTATCTTCTTAGAGTCATTGGACCATAGACGAATTGTCTCTGCACGGACACTTTTTATTGATATTATCATGGTCGATGCTCTGCCGAATTAAAATTCATCATGCCTCCAAAAGAAAAATTTGTTCGAAATAAAACTATTAGGGCAGATGATAATTGCTCTAAATCTACATTTTCGCGTTGCAGCTTAAAAACTCTAATGTACATTGAAAATCCAATTATAACAGAGCCAAACTATCAAAGATTTATTTCACTAAGTTGGGATTGTCATGTAGTTGGGCTCCCAGCCATTTTACCATTTATTTGTAGCGTATGGAGTCTTCTGACTGCTACGACGCACTTTTTGGTTTCAATAGATCTTAGTCTATTGATTTAGTGTATAAAACATTAGTTTTGTTCTGATTTAGTTGTATTGAGTTGATGTTAAAAATAAACAAATTTCAATACAAATAACGTCTTATTCATATGGAAAAGCCAAGTCGAAATACAGAAATCCTACTGTTGGAAAGAGAGTGTCTTCAGCTGAGATACAGAATGACCGTCATAGCTTCACTGGGCCAGAAGTTATTCTGCGTGGAAAATCTTAGACGCTTCGAAACAATCACAAAAATGTATTTATAATGGAATAATCAATTATTTGTTTGATTTCCTTCCAAACACCATTGACAAAGAAACGATCTCTTGGCGAACATTTTATGCGTTATCTGTCCATACCTGTAACACAGACACTGCTTTTTTTATTATATTTTTTACTCGTATAATTTTTATAGAAGAAATGTAACTTAGGACCTAAACGGTTCTAAGAAAAATCTTAACTTAGGGAAATTTTACTATACTTTTTTATATAGAATTACTTAATTTAAAATTTTACTTAGGAACGTTTCTGAATACGGACGCTAACCTTAATTTTTTTTTTCCTTAAAAATATTTGAATATATAGTCAATTGAAATACCATTATAGGAAAAAGTGATATTGTATTTTTCAAAAAATTTTTATTAAATTTTTATATGTGCGTAAGTTCGGCGATGTTTGTCGAAGGAGCAGCGGTGAGCCTGGTATTGGACTCCCTCGACGACATTCATTGCCTTCAGGACACAGCTGCTAACGACAGGGATTTTCTACACTCCGTGCTCGAAGATCGACAACTACATGCCTTACTTGAGGTTCGAACTATTTATGTTTATATATTATATATATATAAATAAATGTTGGACGCTCTTTTGGCGGCGCCTACAAATATTTGTAAAAAAGTCCTCTGACCATAGTGACATATCTTGACTAGGACTTTAGAGGCTTGTCTTGCCCAAATTTTACCCTTCTGAAATTTAATCTGGTCTGGTGAGTTTTCTTGGCTGGGGCTCCCTTTATATTTATATTTTTCTTCAACCTGATTCAATTTTTCCAATATGAAGTTTGTTTAATTTTTTTTTGCAAAATATGCGAGAAGGGGACATCCATTTCAAGAAGCCTCAAAAACTGAAAAATCGTCACTTCTCAGTCGGTTCTGGATAAATTATTACAAATCATAAAAAATTAATATGAAAATAAAAATGCATTAGAATAATCAAAAAGCTCCAAAAGTATTAATTTAAATAAAGTATAAAAATGTGGTTTAGATGTAATTAATTGATATACAATAAATGTGAATTGAAGATAGAGTTAGTGATAATAGAAGATAGCGAAAGAGGTATTGATATTAGAGGTCTTAGTTTGATGGCAAATACTGCCGATGATAGTGTAGACCGGACCTCTTATAGTTGGCAGAACTTCGCTGTGCTGCAAAAGGGGCGGTCAATGATATGTTAAAAATGTTCTGTTTTCTAGGGCTACCTAGCAACAAATTAAGGGAGGAAAAGGTGGTGCATGGTTGGGATACCCTCACCTTGTTCCCCATATTCTCCTACTTTTGATTTTATCTTTTAGTTTACGCCTTAATAAAAAACTGCAGATATTTTTTTATATGTTGAGTATAGTTTGTTTCGGCATTTGAGACCATTTAGACCCCATTGTTATTTATTTATATTAATTGGTAGTCAATATAATATAAATAAAATTTTGTCGTTAAGTATATCTAAAATGGTCAACAAAACACTTTAAAAATGACCAAAACACCACATTTGTATGAAAATAAAAAATAGATAGAGAAATGATCAGAGAAAATAGAGAAGAAACACAATTTAGAAAAAAATGAATTAAAACATATAACGCTCTAGCGGTGGCTTACTTTTTTAAAAAGTGCTATTTTTAAAAAATATTTAAAAAATCTGTGGCGGTTTATTTAAATAAAAATGCATAATATTTCATCCCCATAAGGGGAATATTCCATGAGGGAAATATTCTTCAGAAAATTTCATGGGTTGAACTTAATAAAAATAGGTAATTTAGACTTTCACGATTATTGTTATTATAAATAAAAGACATTTTTTTTGGCATTAATCGTGATTTAGTTCTGTTAAGTTGACAATATATGTAGTTTGAAGTTAGCCACGCATTCAAGCGGCACAGGCGCCACCTTACCCTTAGTACGTGTTTACTTGTCAAAGTAGATACATCTATATATCTAAGGACAGCTTCAGAAATAGTGACAGAAACGTTGTATTATTGTATATTAATGTCGTTTTAAAATAAACCAGAATTATGGGCAAAATATGTATTTTATCTATAAAATAAGGGCAGTTTTGCCCCGAACTTGTTACTCAGGCATAGAAAGCGTACCGCTTCAATTTTTTTTTTCTTTACAAGTTTATTATTTAATAAAAGTGTTTATGTTCAAGCTTCTTTAAAACGTGGCAGTGCTTTCCATTATGCGTTGTTGATCTGTTTTTTTTTTCTAGTAAGCCTACGCTGCGCTGTCCTGCCTTGTGCCTGACTAACAGGCTCCTCGGTTTCTCATTTGCTCCATTTTCTCATTTCACCTCATATATTTCTCAAGATTAAAGATTTTTAATCGAAGAAGTTATAATATAAAAAAGAGTCGCATGATTAATCTTATTAAAAACAATAAGGGAATTCTTGTAATGCTTAATTAATTAGTTAATTAATAATACCTTTTTAAAAATGGATTTTTGGAATACGATATTAGATTGCCTCCATCATACATCTCACCAGCGACGAGCATTGTTTTATCATACAATGCTTGAAGAGATAAGTATTTCGTACTGGTTTGAGAATTTTGAATTTTATTTCTTCACTAGGTACATGGTGTAGTCTATTAATTGTTTTATATATAAAAATAATTATTGGACAATTATTTTCTTTTGATGAGAGGAGTAAATTTAGAAAAATCACCTAACTTCTCGTTGGTATTGTTTAATAATTTGCTGGAGTACCTTCGGATCAAATTATAACATTTATTTTGCACCCTCTCTATTATATTATTGATGTATCCTTGGTTAGAGTTCCAAATAACCAAAGCATATTCCAGTTGAGTATTCGCCAGTTACTTATAGAGAATTACAGATTTTGTGGATCCTTAAAGTCCCTGCTGATCCAGACAATGACATAAAATGATTATATAAAGAAAAGAAGCATTATTATCAGAAAGGACGTCTTTTCGCCAATTATATTTTGCACCTTATTTTCGGAGTTTATAGTTTGAATCGTTCTCTCTAATTTCAACAAAAAGAAAATAAGGCCCAGTGTCTGCATACAAAAAACATTTTTATTGGACGAATTAATTCCATCGTGTCTTACTTGGGGCTTTATAAGTTTTGACTCCTCTCAATCCCTTCTACCACCATATCTCTAGAGAAACAGTGGAGTCCAGAGGTCTAGTGATGCCCTGGACCAACTCTTTGATTGAATTTTTTTTTGGGATATGGCAGCATCCAGTCTAACGGACCTATAATGACCAGTAGTCACATGTGTGGCGACACACAACAAAGAGAATGACTAATGCAAGTAAGGGTTTTTCCTTCAAGTAACAGAATTCCCATAGGATCTCAATAGCATCAGAGGACAAAAGGCACCCTGACATTAAAAAAGGACAAAGCCCAGCACGTGCGAGCTCAGACCAACATTCAACTTACCTACAACAACACGCGCGCACGTCAATCATTCTCTCACTCATTCGCTCTCTCATCAACCAAACTGTATCTTTACTTTAATTCAATAAATTACTCTTATTAATAAAACACATCCGTTTTATTTACCCACAACGTAACCCATAATTGGTGACCCCAAGTGTACAACATGAACACAACTACTGCCGCAATTTTCCGCGGTCAGAATAACATCAGAGATCACAAAATTCAATCACTGTTGGAAGAAAAGATTCTTGATGAAGTCAGCGACATCGTGAGTTCCCCTCCAGAACAGCCATACAGCCACCTTAAAAAGTAACTCATCAGGCGACTTGGGACCTCTACACAACAGAGAACACAGCAGCTGCTACACAGTGAAGAGATCGGGGACAGGAAACCCTCGCAATTTCTTCACCACCTTCGAGGACTTGTCCAAGGCGTCCCTGAAGACATACTCAGAGTCATATGGTCCAGTCGGCTTCCACCAGCTTCTATCAACAATCAGCGACCGAACCCTCGACGAACTCGCCGAAGCACCACTCCGACACTAATGTCCACTCCATCAACAACACATACGACGGCCTTGATGAAATTAGGACCTTCATAAGAAAGGTCACATCGAGGCTCGACAGTCTCGAAACAGGACGCAGCCGTTCCCCGAAACAACGAACTCCCTGAGCAAGGTACTCGATGCCCGCCAACAGCCCCAGACGTACGAGCAGCCTCATCAACACCCACCATATCAACGCCAGCACTGGCACAAGTATTGGCTGGTATCATCAAAAGTTTGGTGAAAACGCTCGCAGATGTACGGCCCTATGCGCAAGCCAACGAAAACTGCTAGCAGCGGGAACCAGCTGTCCATCCGGATCCTCCCGCCTCACCATAACTGACCCTAACACCAAACGCAGATACTTAATTGATACATGTAGCGACTTTTCCCTGTTGCCGCGAAAGCTCTTCTCCCCTCCTTGACAAAGGGTCAATTACAACCTCTTCGTGGCCAACGGTTCCATAATAGCAACCTACGGTTGGGCTCCGACGCCAATTAACCTAGGTCTGAATCAAAATTTCACCCGGAGATTCATCGTGGCGGACATCGAGAACCCCATCATCGAGATCGACCTTCGGCCTCCTAGATGACTGCCGCAACAAGTGCCTCCAGGACGCCAGCACCCCGCACTCCAGCCCTGAGTTTCCCGAGCTAGCCCGTCCTAGCCGAACCGAGCGAGAGAGTCAACCTCATCAGCTTCTTCAAAAGCAACCACTCCAGCCACAACCACAGCCATCGCAGGAGCCTCTGGCGGCCACCATATCAGCCAACGTCAAAGGCCACATCAAGGCGATCCTGAGTCGTTCTCCGGAAAGTCACCCAGCCGCATAGAGACGCAGTCAGGATACGTCTCTCTCAAAAGACCGCCTGAAACCGGCATTGGCCATTAATGCCGATGGAGAAACTCTCTTAGACCGACCGTCCGCTCCGGTCATACATTACTTGACCATGCGACACCCATTTCCGAGGAGGGCTGGTGTGGCGGCACACAACAAGAGAATGACTAATGCAAGCAAGGGTTTTTCCTTCAAGTAACGGAATTTCTATAGGTCTTCAATAGCACCAGAGAACAAAAGGCACCCTCTCATTTAAAAGTGACAAAGCCCAGCACGTGCGAGCTCAGACCAACATTCAACTTACCTACAACAACACGCGGGCACTTCAATCATTCTCTCATCAACCAAACTGTATCTTTACTTTAATTCAATAAATTGCTCTTGTTAATAAAACCCATCCGTTTTATTCACCCACAACGCAATCCACACATGCAACCAGGAAGAACAGGAGAAGGGGAGAGTGGTGACTAAAAGGTGCTTATTGAGGTTGGATTTAAAAGTTTGGAGATTATAGGTTTTAGAGAAGATAGTAGCAGGGAGGTTATTCCAACCACGGGAGGTCATGGAGATAAAAGAAGATTGTATGCCCCAAAGACTCACGTATAATATCTAGTACTGAGAAATATGAGAAAGGGAGATATTTTGAATATGTAAACCCAGATGAAACATGAAATAAACCCTTTATTCGATTTAAATATAAGTCAACCAAATTAATTTATCAAGTTATTTTCCCCCTTCGCCCCCCCCCCCCCTCTCTCTCTCTCTTCACATCATTACAGAGAAGTATATGTTATAAAATCCTAACAAAAAAATTTAGTTAGAGAAAATATAATGTGAAAATATCAACTACGCGATCTCTATATATTTTTCTTAAACTGAAAAAATTAGGCACACGCGGGAGTCGATCCCATATTCTCTCGTGGTTTATAGTCGTCGGTGTTTTAAACTATAAACTAAGAACCTCTTACGTGTTTAAGATTTTCAGTTGATTTATTTAGCTGAAGAGTATAGACAAAATTTGATCAAATTCACACCTCCAAATTGCGGGAAAATTGATAATATTAATAATTGAAAATTTTCCTTTAGATGCCAAAGAAACTAGTAATTCTATCAGATTGGCAAAGTGGCGGTTTAGAGGTGTGAATTGGATTTCACCAGTACTCTTCACCTATATAAGTCAACTGAAAATCTTAAACTCGTAAGAGGTGCTTAGTTTTTTTTTTTTTTTTTTTGACATGGAAGCATAAGGTCCAAAAGACCTATAATGACTAGTGTCACATGCATCCAGGAAGAAGAGAGTGTGAGGACTTTAAAAGCTGCTTGTTGGATTTGAAAGATAGGAGTTTTAGGAAAAATAATAGCAGAAAGGTTGTTCCAATCTGGGAAGGTTATGGAGATAAAAGAAGACTGGAATTGACTAGTTCTAGTTTATAGGTTAAAACTCCCACCGGCGTAAACCACAGTAGAATATAGGTTCGAATCCTTGAAGTGAATGCCTCATTTTTTCAATTTACGTTTAAGGTAAATATATTAAGATCCCGAAATTGATATTTTCTAATATTTGGGGAAACTTGTTCCCATTACATTGCTAATGTGAAAAGATAGAAAGAATGATTAGTCTCTTATCTATTATCTGCTACCAGGATACTCATCACTCAACGACCGCACTTGAGAAGCTCACATACCTGTACTGCTGTACAAGTGATTATGTTGATTTAGTCTTGCTAAATTCGATATTCGAAGTTCATAAGCCCACGTGCTCCTTTAGCGCCAATATAATGATGATAAAAACAAGAGATTGTGTTTGAATTTTATATTTTCTTTTCAATGTTAATACAATCAATGTGTCAAATGTGGGTAAATGAATAAACAAAAGGTAGATAGAACTTTTGAAATAATTATGTTAGTTTTCAGAGGATTTGACTTCTTTTTGTTATTTTAACTTATATGATGTACTTATTCAATTGAAAATCTTGCATATATTTCTATAAGATGTCATTTTTTCTGTTTAGCTTTATGACCGGATCTCCAGCAAATCAGTGAGTCCACAGCGAGCGCCTCCCAGCGATGGTACATCAAAAATGCGTGACGTTTATGAATTCCTTAGGGAGCTCAACAGGGAGAGCACACTCTATTACGAAGAAATTGCAGAGTTAAGAGAAATTCTTGGACGTCATCATCTCAGGGTGAGTTTAATTTAATATAATTTATTCTGTTATGTTTGTATTATTTAAATAGGTTTGAATTATCTCATTAAAGCTAAATTGAAATAAATGTAATTAATCCAGGGCTTAAAAATAAAAGAGCAGATTTCAAAAATTCAAAAACAAACGTTATTAAACAGAAACACATTCGGCACATCACTCTGGATAGATTAAAGTTTAAAGCTTGCTCTTATGATTTTTGAGGTTGCATGCTTTCAAGATTCCAATTTACTGTATATACCTTTTTCTACCCTCATCTCTTAAAGTAATGCATAAAGATATATCACTGAAAAAGTTTTTATGAATTAGTTTATTTGAATGCTAGCTTAATCCGTCAACTTGAAGCCTTCTATGTCAATTAAACATGTCATTTATAAGAGCTGACGAAGGCGAATAATTGTTTTTTGACACTTTTTACTCTTTTTAATTTATATTCCTAATATAATTGATTTTTCATTCAATTTTTAATAAGTGGTTGATCAGCCCCTATCTATATTTGGAAGTGTCCCCTCAGTGCACTCATCCCATTAGTCAGGAATATTTTAGACCAGGGTTTGCAAACCTTTTTTTTTTTCTCCCCTAGTTGGTGTTGAGAGGTTAATTTGAATGAAATAGACACTTTATTTACAGCAAATTTATTTTAATTTGAGATGATGGTGATATTTCTGAGACTTCTGGCTGCAATTCTTCAGTAGATCTCACCTTTTTGGCTAAGTACTATAATTAAAATTCATTGAGAGGTCACTCTTGTTTCTTTTTTAAACAATTTTTTTATATATGAAGAAGAAACAAGACTAGTGACTTTTCAATTTTAATTGTATTAATAGTACTGAGTATGTGCTGTGAAAGAGGTGAGATCCACTGAAGAAAGAACTCTCCGAATTATTTGGAAACCATTACCTCAGATTAAAATAAAATTCCTGAAAATAAAGCACATTTTCATTCAAACTTTTTTGTTTTTCTCACTCTTATAAATTATGATTTATAAGTTATAATGAATCTTAATTCCACAACAATATAAGTATATATATATATATATAACATTTTATTCTCTTTCTCGCCGCATTCCCTCGTTTTGTAAAAAATATAAAGGAAACTAAAAACATGCATATTTATTTATTACTTTGAAATTTTAATTTCATTTAAATGTAGTAATAAAAAATTATTAAAAATATAAATATAAAATTTAAGTCTTAAAAATAAAAAATAAATTTATGTTCTATATATCGTTAAATCAGAAAAAATTTCAAATTCTATTTGTCTATATATATATATAAATTTTCATATATGAAAGAAAGATTGATTTCTTGTGCCCCTCTGTCATTTTGAGCGCACGTTATTTAAAAAAAAAACTTATATTGAGCAGTTAAGTTTTTGCCTTGTTAAGGTTTTACTTAAATTATATTAACTTAACTTATAATATTCTACTTGGTACATCTTTCGACTGAAAATATCATCAAAGATATGATAACAAACTTAGGATCTGTTTTCTATTTCTCGACACTTTGATAAATGCAATACTTAAAAAGCCATTTTCAATATTTTTTTTTTTACTCCAAAATAATGGAATATTTGCTGATAGCTAGGAAACTTAAAAGGAATATATATTCTCCTATTTGAGGACCTAGAGCATTTGCAAATCCATCTTTTTTTTTTCATTCAAATTTCAAACCTTTTTTTTCTAGCATGATCTATGAAATGTCACCTATCAAATAACGGCTAGTATACCTAGTACCCATTGCGATTTTTATTACAAGAAATATACTATCATTTATCGGCGGAAACTTTTTCGACTACACTATATATTTTTTTGGTGCCATTCAGTTTGACTGCCCATGTATTTCACACCTTACACATATACCAGGCATGGACCTGCCCACCTGCTTTGTCTCAAAATGTCTCACAAGCAATTTTTAACATAATATACATTTTCTATTTAATGGTTTGCATGGTTACTTTTAAAACAGTATTTCAAGAAAGAAAAAGTTGAGAATAAAAAACCTCAACATCCCTTATCATATAGGGGTGATCTGCATGTACTTAACTCTCCAGAGGAATACAGTCTGCACTGAGATGAAAATAAAGTCAATACGGAGGTGACATCATGGCAGGTGACCTATTCCTACGAGGTTTCAACATCACAGTATCCTGAATCAATGGCTGGGTCATACAAACTTATCCAAGCTTGGCTAAGTGATTTAATCCTAGACCTGGACCCAAAAAACAAGGCTGACGTTTTAGGATTAAACAGAACGTTCTAGAAAATAATGCTTTAAGTGTCTTAAAGGGCACTGGCACTGGCAAAAAGGAAATGTGTATCATGCCCGCAGATTGAGGCACATATTAGTATGGGAATATTTCAGGTATTAAATTCAATTCCTATATGTTTTTGTCGTTTTGTTTATTTTAGTTTGTGTTACTTACGATTGATTTCATTTATATTGAGTAATATAATATAATGCTCTTTAAAATTTTCTTTTCGCTATATATATATATATATATAAAACAAGGTGTGCATCTCCAAAACTAGAGCTAAGAAAAAAACTATAACAGATTCATTTTTTTCGACGCCAAATTAGTAAAGTTTGTACGAGTACGATATAGAAGACACTGTTAAATATATAAAAATATTAAACAGATACGAATATCAAACTTATTTCGTTGGCCATTAATCCTAGACGTTATTAAGAAAAGAATAATATAAATTATGCTATTAACAATTTTCAAATTCGCCAAAATGACTGACAAATTAGGATAGATTCGTATAGAATCCTTAGTTTCAAATCGAGCCATCTATACATGTATAAAATTAACACTCCGTTGTGGTAATATCGACTTTTCTCTGCCATACGAAATATATTTATCTCCCATTTTCATATCAAAATAATGGTAATAGGTGGATGTCAGGAGTGTAGTAATTTGACTTTCTAAGAGGCAAATGTCTTATTCCCACACACAAAATAAAAAATTGTCAGTTTGTTAAAATATTGATTGACATTGTGTCTTTAAATATATGATATAGTATGATCACAAAATAAATCTTTTAATAATGAAGGGAATCACAAAAGACGACCTACTGTGACTCGTCATTCCCACTCTCATCTTTGCCAACGCCTATATTTATTTGCTTTACATACTCCCCTACCTATTCGCTCGGAGTGTCATAGTCTTCATTTCCTCAAACATCATAAATGGAATGTATCTCCAAAATATGGGTCCAGCTTATAAGTGTGATAATGTGTGTGCATTTGGGTCTCCATAATGAGAACTAAGCCTTTTAAATATCATTCGTTTTTTTGCATACTGAAATTAATACAAAAGTATTTACAAGTCAGACAGGTTTTCATTGCTGACTAGTATTTGTTATTATGTTAACCGCCTTTAAACGAAGTGAATTTCTATTCTCATGTTCGTGGCATTGTTTTATGTTTTCTACAGATGCTCTAATATTTGCCTATTCGTTTTCATGTGGTTGCTAGGGGAAAGAGAATTTTGGACCGAGATAATATAAAATCTTTTATTTTCCTATTAAAGACTGCCATTTTTTTTTATTATTATTTTATATGAAATAATAAATTTTAAAATAAAGTATTTTCACCTCAGGAATTAAATTCTAGGCCAAGAGAATTAGCGATCTATCTGATCCTAGATTACTTCCAAAAATTTGTATTTCAATCCAAATCTATAATAAAATTCTGGATTGGTTCGGATTTAGGAATTTATATCCGAAATGATCGGAATCATGCCCAACCATCATCCCAAATCTTCAGAGACCCTGTGATTTTTTTCAATCGGGATGCAATAAAGAAATAGTGTTTGTTCTATTTAAACCCACTAATCTTTAAGATTTACGACATTAAATTGAAAAAGCGGTGAATTGAGTAAATATGGACCATTTGACTCGTGTGTAACAAGAAATGATCTACCCTTGTGTTGTTTAACGTGCTACATATGGTGAGTGCAACTCAAGAACCAGGTAGAGGATCAAACTTTCAACTTTCTTCTAAGCCGTAAATGAGAAAAATGTGTTTCTCACTTATACAGTTTTTTTAAATAAATTTTTGAAATTTGCTCTCTCAATTTTCATTTCATGAACCCAGAAAATAAAATCTATTTATCTAAATTTATTTCAATTATAAATTTTCTTTTTATATAATATATATTAAGGAAGTTTTGAATATATAAGATTCAGTAAGATGAATATGAATAATTTAATCTTGACTCTTGAGACCATTTTGGGGGATAAAGTTGGAATTTGAAATGATAGCTAAGCAAGGCGAGTGTGGCAGATAGAGAAACCCGAAGGTGGTCTCCGTCCACGGTCGTAATTGGTCGGACCGAATCGGCCACAAGGCATCACGGTCGAAACCG
The DNA here is from genome assembly GCA_010014785.2 of Anisolabis maritima. Classification (NCBI taxonomy): domain Eukaryota; kingdom Metazoa; phylum Arthropoda; class Insecta; order Dermaptera; family Anisolabididae; genus Anisolabis; species Anisolabis maritima. The sequence continues at coordinate 20,181 of JAAAKE020129348.1, read as the reverse complement.
CGAGTTTCGACACCTAGGACTTATAGAGATGAAAATATATTTATATACTTTTGAGCTTATATTTATTATTTTTTTAATTTTTAAAACCAATATAATTAAATTGTTTTACAATTTGTATTTTAAACTATATTTTATGAATTCAAATATATTATAGTAGACAACAAGAAAACACTCCAAGCAAGTGGGGATTGTTAAGTCTGTTAACATGTACCTAATATTGAAAAGTCTTCGGCATCTCTATCATTTGTTTGAAAGGGCTCACATTTCACACACAAGATTTTTTTATAAAATGGAATCATGTTAGAAGTGGATCTCAAGAATCTTAAAATTCTGACTTTCTAAAATAAGGACCACTCTATATGTATATAAACAAAATTTTTCTCTGCATATTCTTTCATATTTTTTCTACTACTTTGAGCGTGAACACCCTAGAGACAGCAGTAACTCTGTTTTAAGATATTTATTTTATTAATTAATTTTTTCATCCATTGAATCACTTTATTATTTTTTTTTTTGCAAATATTTACCTGTTTCTAAATTATTTTATAATAGTCATTCTAAAAATGACCTCCCATTCAAGTCATAAATTTTCATAAATCAAGTTTGAAAATATCTTTGATCTTAAATTCTTCTAATTTACCCTAATTTCAAGAAATTACTTATTAAAAGAAATTCAACATGGCCTTTTAAAATGCGTAGAAATTTCTTATCAAGAAAAATAAAAAAAATAAAACATGAGTGAACCGTCGTTTCTTGCCCAAGGGTAAATTTCAAAATATATACAACAAAAGTTCCTCTCACATATGTCCAATTGAAACCAATAATTAATCAGCAGAAAAAAAGGGGGTGGGCTGAACATGGATATCAAGTTTCATTAAAATCTCTTAATTATTGGAGGCTGAAGACGACAAAATATAAAAATCAATAAAAGTAAAGTATCCCACAAATGAGCTCAAAAACTATTATGCACCGAAGAGGGTCTAAATTAACCTAGATATAATTTCATCGAATTTGGCTCTTAATTGGATCACGGAAGCAAAAAACGCGAGAGATGCACTCATAAATACACTCAGGACATCATTGCGAAATCATGTTTTTCATACGCAGGGGATTCCAACATTAAGATGCGTTCAAAAACAGAAAGTCTAAAATTTCATGATACCACTACTTGCGTTTTATTTATTCAGTCAAGATTCACAAGAAAAGAATGCGTTTATCCTCATTTTATTCAAATAATAAGAACAAAATTTAATTTCTATCTTTATATGCCCTATAACAATATTAGATAAGTAATCAAAAGAAAAAGTAGAATATCAGATGGCATTTTTCTAAGAAAAATAAAATAACTTTATTTATTATTAATTGATTTTTTTTATTCTTATTATTTTCGGATGAAGTCTATAAAAAAAAATAAAAACAAAATAAAAAAATGAAAACAAAGGCCAAACTGCGACTGATAGGCGCCTCTTATTCTTTTTGGACCGGTTGACCCATCTTTCTGCGCGTGGTCGCAATTGCAACTCGATATTGATTGAAAAGCCGCAGAGACCTTACAACAAACATGCATCTTATCTCTTGTTTCTTTTAACTAAAAAAAGTTCCCTCAAATTTTTTTAAACCTGCAAATTAAATATCTTCTGGTCACATAGGTGGTTTTTCCAAAACCTGCCCCCCCCCCCCCCCTTTCCTTTCCTTTCTAAATCCCAATTAAAGTGAAATTTTATTTTCCTATAAGACCCGAACTCTAGATATCAACGGATTTCCATGAATTGAGATCCCCTGGAACCACAAAAGGGGTTTGACACTCGCATCCCTGTTTACAACATGGAGTGAAAACACCCGGGACTAGCAATGAAAAAACATTTTTTTGTCAAAAATCGATTTTATTGTTCAACATAGTTTCCTTCAAGAGCGATACACTTATTCCAACGGTTCTCTTAACTTTAGGATTCTTTTCATATAGTTGGGTTTGTCAAAGGGTCCAAAATATCCATTTTGACATCCTCATTTGATGCAAATCCCTGGAGCCATTTCTTCAAGTTAGGAAACAAATAATAGTCGCTAGGAGCCAGATCTGGGGAATACGGTGGGTGGTGGAGCAATTCGTACAATTCAATCAATTTTGGCATTGCTTCTATGGAGATGTTTTTAGAAAACGCGGCACCCAAACAAAAGTAGCGTCACTTACACGACCTCTATTTGTAAGCAAATGACCGAAATGTCATGAAAATTTAAAACGAACCTTTTGAAGGTTGGTACGTTCTAAAAATCATATTTTGGGTATTTGGTTGGTGATAGTGGTGACTGTGGAATTTTTAGTGGACCTGCTTCCGTTAGTTATATAAAAGATTCTTGGAGAGGTGAGGGGCAATGAAACGATTCGATAGCAAATATATTTGCCGAATAAAGTGATGTATAGTGAATCTAAGAAAAGCGGCTGGTTTTTCTTTTCTCCGAACCCTTACATAAATTATATTACATTTTAAGATTAAGCTTTAAAAACTAAAATATCTCTTTAATATTCAATAGGAAAAAAATATTCTTATACAAAATTATTAGTATTATTATACAATAAGTGGCACTCCATTTGAAATTAGGGCCAACTAAATAAGACCTAAAGTGTCTCGAATGTTGCCTATATGTTACAGGAGAGACATTTGACATTCTATATATATTTTAAATGAGTGATATACTGATCATAAATTAGGTCACTTAACTAATTATCCATTAGCTGGACATTTTGGAACAGATTAACTGGGCTATTAGGGACTTGAAGGCCACTGGTAAATTTTCAATTTCCTCTCCCCTTCGTTTCACCCTTTTTCTCAGGTTTGGGTTTGATAAAATAATTCTAAAATAAAAAAGCTGGTATTACTGAAAACACATCACACAACTTTCTCTTACCTAAGGTAAGGAAAGCTGAGTGATGATCTGTCCCACCAGATTTTTTGCGTCTGTACGTTGACCTTTGTTAGAGTAGTTTAAAAGAAAATCACAAAAAAACTCAAAAACGTACAAGAATAAAGTAAGCTCAAACAATTTTGGGGTGGATAAGAGTTCAAAGATCATCTAATAATTAATTGATGATTTTAATCAAAATCGTTAGAGTAAATTTTGAGAAAATCGAAAAAACTAAAAAAGTACATCAGTAAAGTGGGCCGATTTTATTGAAAAGCTTCGAGGTGCAAGCAACAAGGGCACCTAACTTAAATATAAAATTTCAACATCGTACGTTTATTTGCTTTTGAGAAATCTTGTTCACATACACACAGACAGATAGACCATTTTGCGAGACCCATTTTTTTTTTTGACTTAGGGGACTTGAATTTTCAGTTGAAATCTCGACATCGATTTTTTTTAACTTTTCAATTATTTATATATATATTTAAAAAAATGGGACGACGCAAAACTTTCTCTCAGATATTTTATTTAAAATATATTTATATAATATATACAATTTTTCTTTACAGATTTTAAGCCCAGTTATAAAGAGAACGGAGGGGGAAACACAACAAAGCCGCCTATGTCATTTCAACTGTATTAAAGCCCTCTTAAAATTCTTCTGCTGTTCTCAAAAAATTCCACACTGGCTTCATTAGCAACCTTATTGTCAAGTCCCAAGTTTGCTTGCCAAAAATTTATATTGAAAAGCGGGTCATTTCCCAGAAATATATATTAACCAGAATTCCTATCTCCTTTAACATATTAGTGTTGTCCATTAGTATGACCATTTAATAAACCGAAGATAGAGGGGAGAAGCTTTCCTTCTTTTCTCCGCCAGTGACACTAATTGGTAAAGATATCTCACTTCAAAAACTTAATATAGAATTCAAATGTTCTGGAAAATAGTAAACTGAGGAATCTTTTTCTGAAAGATTTCATCGACTCTTTAAAAGCTTCAGAATGATTACTCCAAATAAGGGAACCATATTCTATTATACTCCTTTCCAAGGATATATATAATCCAGAATCTAGAATCCCTCTTGATTAGATTGTCTCTTTTTTTTTGTTGTGATTTTCCATTGTTTCTTAAATCTCAACCCTGTGTCAAGGTAAATCCCTAAGTCCCTCACCTCCTCTATAACGACAGGAGGGTCATTCGTTTCCTAATTAAAACACATAGCTTCCCATCATCTTCGTAAAGGAGATCATCTGACATTCGAAGATGTTTAAATATAATTTATCTGAACTGCACCATGAGACACCATGTTTGTCATGTTATTTTGTAAAGTTAAAGAGTCATTAGCGCAATCAATAGTCCTTAATATTTTAATATCATCTGCAAATAAGAGACATTAAGAATTTTCAATATAAGAGACAACATCATTGATAAAGATTATAAATTGCGGCCCTAAATTAGAATTCTAGGGAACACCTTAAGGAAGAGAAAATTGTCTTCCAGAACGCCATCGTAGTCCAGACCCAATTTCATGTTAACGAGATAACTCTAAAAAATTTTGCAGAAGAAGAGAGCCTCTATACCTTTTTAATTTTATGTAAAATATTTTATGTTCGCCCCCCCCCCCCCCCCCCGCTTTTGAAAGATCAATGTTTATTACATCGACTTATACCTCTCCATCGTCTACGTTAATAAAACTAATAATAAAGTTCTTCATATTAGTTGTCACTTATTACCAGCCCAAAATTAATGTTGTCTAGATGTGATAAATTTTGTTATATATAATATCAAACATGACAATCTAAAATTTGTTCAAATATTTTATAAATAGCAGGTAGTATGCATATATGCCTTTAACTCCCTAAATTTTTTCACTATTACCCTTTTTCATTATTGGGATAACTTTTGCTTTCTTCCATTGACTAGGGAATGTTTCTTTAGGAATATAAATAACAATAAATAAAAATATATAACAAAGTTCAACTCACTGTTCCGTTTAAATATAAATCGAAGAACACTATCAGGACCAGCTTTCTTTACTTTTAATTTTTAATTGCATCACTTATAAAGGTCGACTGGAATCATAGTATGCATCGGCAATGTTTGATGGGCCTTCCAAGGACTGTCTCTTGAAACATAGTCTTCTCAGTTAATTTTGGTTTCCTCCACTAGTCCACATATCGCCAGAATAACCTAATATCCTTCTTTAGATTTTGATTAATAATTCCGTCTTTCTTATATTAGAGTAATTAATCATATTATAATGACCCGCACACCTTCCTCATATCTCTCTTTATTTTTGTTTTTAATTAGATTTATACTGTACCAAAATAATATGAATAATAATAATAATAATAATAATAATAATAATAATAATAAAATTTGATGACACTTTCGAATACGCATCACGAGAATTCTTCTCCAAAAATTTATCTTTACGAAGTAATAAAGTGGGTTTCAGACCCTTTTGATATGGAAAAAATTAATATATCTTAAACATATATCCAATAAATTTAATCAAAATTGTTAGAGAAAATCACAAAAACTTTAAAAAATACATCAGTAAAGGTCTAAAAGTTGGGCGGATAACAATTAATGCATCTTAAATATCTTAAATAAATAAGTGATATATGAATTAACAATCGTTCTAGTCCATTTTGAGAAAATCACAAATTACTAAAAAAAAAAAAAGTACAACAATTAAGGAGGTCTGAAAAAATAGAGAGATGAAAACCGATGAACACATTTTAAAAAAAGAACCTATGGCATCCCAGAGATCTAACTGTTATTTGTTTTTGAGATTTTGTTCACGCGTAAACACAAATACAGACCATTTTCCGAGATCCGTTTTTTAACTTCAGGAACCATCAAATCATTGTTTCCTTTGAAATCTCAAAATAGAATATTTTGCAATTGCAATACTTTCTTTATTTCTATTTGTTTAATATATTAATATACGTATATGATTTAAATCACGCAAAACTTTCTTTACCACACATTTTATTGAAAGTATTAATATGATAATAAAAAAAAAAAAGTGAGTTTGAGATCCACACCACGAGAGCTACTCTCTTAGTTATAAAAGCTTATGAATTATTTTCTCTTTTAAATCCCTAAATACTTCTCATAGGACTGGTAAAGTAGATTTAAGATCCTTTTCAAATGGAAAATAATTAATATATCTTAAATCTTATCTAATTTTTAATTTACTCAAATTCATTAAAAAAACTTATAATAGTTTCATTTCATTTCATTTTCATTTGGACCGTATGAGCTCAACTACTGAAATACGTATTTATTTACCCAAAGTGCTTTCGTGCGGGCTCTATTATGGTGGGATTCAATGTTCCACTCCTAGTTGAGGATTTGTAATTTTAATTTAATGGAAAAATCCGTCTATGCCCGAGATGCGAACGCTCATCTCCTGTGCAGAACGGCGAAAATCTACCGGCTTGTCCACGGACCTCTCTCACTTTACACTGTATATCCGTAAAATAGGTCTTAAACTATTATCGGACGATTAAAGATTAATCCGTTTTAAAGATCATCATAAAGATTATATTTATTTATAATAAATGATATATGAATTTTAATCAAAATAGTTTGAGCTGATTTTTTAGCCGAAAATTACAAAATATTAAAAAAAAAAAAAGTGGGATTACCTAGCTTAAATATTAAATTTGCGCTTCGAGAATTTTTTTTCTTTCTAAGATATATTATTCATACAGACAGACAGACATACACAATTTTATAGGAGACATTTTTTGAACTCTGGGAACCTCAAAACGTATATTTCCCTAGTAATCTCGGTATCGAGTTTTTGGTGTTTCCATTACTTTTATACTACTATATATTTTATATATAGATAAAGAAAGTAATTAATTAAATAAAATTATTTGATGCAAATGAAGATAATTATGGTACTCTTAAGATATGATAAATGTTTTTTTATATTTTTTACATAAACACAAACAAAAATATTCAACAATATAAATTACAATAAAAGAAAAAAGCCTTAACTCATTAGTCATTTTACTGATTTCCCTAAAGAAAAAATTCTGAACAGACTTGTGATTCAATTTGCCAATTTTATAAAGAACAAATTGCATTTTCCCACTATTTTTGCTTAACGGCTGAAACTAATCCATAATCAGGATTTACAATATATGACTATTGACTTTTTCTGAAGTCAAGCACCATTCCTTCTTATATTATATGTCACTTTCCCATCTGATTTTATGATTTTGATGATCAGTTAGGAAAGTGGAAGAGAGCTAGAGTAGCCAAAGGGCGATGGAGAACCTTCCCAGGTCGCTTAGAGTTGGTAAAAATCAGGTCTATTTTTGTTCTTAAAAAACAGAGCTTGAACGAATTAAACACCCTGGCAAATGGCAAAATTTTGTTGGCATTTTTAAACAAGACTTTTAAAGATATCAAATTTCGTCCAACGAAATCGAAGGTGACAAAATTGGGTCTATTTTTTTTTACAAAAAATTGAAAATTTACTTAGCATTTTTGACGATCGACGGTGAATAGATTTAATTCCATCATCCAATGGACTTACTGCGAGAGGAGAGGATTTATGAGAAGACCATCTACTACAATTCACAAACCGCTTCTCAGACAGAAAAGGCCTCTAGATATTAACTCTAAAATCATGTTGCATCTTTCCATTATAAGACCTAGAATAAGGTATGGATCACTAGTATGGGACATCATAGCTAAGGCCAATATCGAAAAGATCTTCAATTCCGACCGGAAAACTCTCCCAACAATAGCTGCCCCCTCCAAAAGTAGCTCACATCATCAACGCGGAAATCTAAGTTAGACTCGGAATCAACAGTCTCGGTCAGCTCAACATCCGCTTCATCTCAAAAATGAATAGCTACCAACACGCTGACAGGAGGATACTGAAGCTAAACCATTTTGCAAACATCATATTGGAAGGGTCACTGACCCTGGCAGACTGGCTAAAGTTTGATCCCGGAGTCAATCTGAGTGATGGGCGGCCGATCCCTGGGCCTCGGTCAGCCACGTCATTGAATCTATTCCACCTATATCTGATCAACCCTCTTTCCCATCTCCCTTAATGACCTTTAGACTGCCACAAATAAATTTTTATCAAATTTTCTCCTTTTTTCTTACAGCGACAGCCGACAACCGACACCAGCCACGCAAGATAGCGGTCAAAGTGACTATCGCTGATACCGCCCAACGCTTCCAAATTGTATTCTAGGATGTTTTATCTGTGAAATATTTATGTACCTAGTATTAATTTATCTCCGTAATTGATTGTAAGGTATTTCATATCTTTATTTTTTTTTTTGTTTACTTTACTGCAAATAATTGAAAAATAAACCTGTTACCAACAACAACGAGCCAAGCGTTTTTTTTTTCTTATTTTTGAAACATAAAGAGAGAGATTAGAAGTCAGGAATTTTTGAAGAAAGATTGTAGTCCTTCATATTAAAATAGTCCCCTTAGACATTCACTGATCCCCTCCTCCCACTCACTCATATTATAAATTTTGTTTTTACTCTCTTTTATCCCTATATATCCAATATATAATATAGTAAAAGTATTTGAGTCGCAAAAGAAAAATTGATGTCAAGATTTCATCTGAAATAGTCGTTGAGGTCCCCTGAAACTACACGAGTGAAGAATATCTAAATTTCAGCTTTCTATCTCATCGAAAATTATCCCAAATCGCATCGCCATTATTAAAATGATGAACAAATCACCAAAAATGACTCAAAATTGCCAAAAAATATGCCATAAATTTGCTCTGATGGGATGTCTGATTTTTGTGCAACTCTCTATAATATATATAAAATACAGCTTACTACCTCATCGGGAAGTACCCCAAATGCAGGCAATGATATACCTGAAAGTTGGTCAGATGGGTAAAAAATAATGGAAAAATGTTTCTCCTTAAAGACTTAAAAATGGTATTAGAAACTAATTTGCTTATCTGTAGAATTAAACTACATACAGTCATATCTCGATTAACGAATGGGATGCATTCCTCGAAATTATCTCGTTAAGCGAAACTTAATTTTCAGAGGTAAAAATACTATAACCAGAATAGGGATACGTTCTTACATAAAGAGAATGAAAAGCTTTTTTTCGAACAAGAACAATCAAAAGCATACAATTCTCATAGATGAAAAAAAAAAAGTTTTTATGTTAAATAGGGCTTGAAATTGTGAACTAAAAACCTTGAGCCTTCATTTTATGTACAATATGTTTTCCCCAGGGATTATCTAATTAATTTCATAATCATATAGAACCAGAAAATCAAGATTTAGAGACTTTTATACCCTAAAATTTATACAAGTTATAAGCAATAAAGGAATAGAACCAATAAAAACGAAATATCCATAGTATGGTCCCCCCGATTATATGTTGGATATTTCTTTCGATAGTCTTGTACTGTTTGAAAAAAAAATAAAAATTTTTACGTTATAAAAACCAAGCAAATTATTATTAATTATATTTAAAATGAAATTTATCTTCTTGAGTTGTAAAATTTTGTTTTTCAGACTCGTCTTTGATAAACTGAGAGTTAAATTCTTCATTCCCCTTTCAATTATATCATTTTACTACTTTTGTTGACATTAATTTTCTTTTATTTTAAATTTTCTTGTTCCAAGAAATCTTGGAATTTTAAACCTTTCATATAATTTTGGTGATATACACCTAATTATATATAGAAGAAAATCATCTATTTTAATTTGAAATTCTTTTTTAAAATCTTCGGATTCATTTGTTTGTTTATGGATTAAAATTTTTTGAGCTAGATTCATCTTCTAAATACCATAAATGGTTAATGAAATTTTGAATTGCTATTTTTGCAACTGATTGGTCGTCATTTTTATAAGCTACCTGTTTTTTTTAACAAGTTAATATCATACATAGCAACTTCGATGGCCTTTGTAGCCGAAAAAACATGCTTTATTATAGAATTTTATTATGAAGCAACAAATAAGCTTTAAAGCATTTCTTCCCTTCGAGTTAATTTGAATTGCTCTTTAAATAAATAAATTTTCAAGCAATCCTTTTGATAAAGGTATTAGAGAAGATATTTCAATATGAGAAAATAATATATTTTTACTTTTTCTTATTTAAATATGTAATAAATAGAATATCGAAAGTATTGCGATCACAAAAAAATCGTTTTCTAGATGCCAGTTTTAGGGGGACCTTAAGTTTCCCCTGTGTATTAACAGAATGAGTATTGTCAAAAACGAAAAAACCGTTTGAAGCTCAAATTTCATCTTTAAATTATGTACAAATTAGACACAAAGGTTTTGAATAAAATCGACCAAAGGATACTAGTACTTTAGTGATATACTTTTTTAGTTGTTTTCGATTTTCTCAAAATACTCTCGAACGATTGTGATTAAAGTTTTTGTATCAATTATTTTTTAGATTATTTTTGAAATATATTAATCGTTATCCGCCCCAAAATTATTTGGGGCCCACCTTGGTCTTGTATGTTTTTAGGTTTTTTGTTATTTTCTCATAAAAAAACTCTACCGATTATGATTAAATTAGCCATCAATATAATAATTTACAAAATTTTTAAGATACACGTGCAACACCGATTTTCCGGCAACTGATGGTCCGGCAACTCTTTTAATCCGGACAAAAACACGAGAGGGAACTTGATGACGAATGTAGCTGAAAGGATTTCCATTGACAAGTTGATTGATTTAATAAGTGAAGGAATTAAAGGGCTAGAGCAACGTAGCTTCATTTCGGAACTGATGAATCAGTACTTGTTACGTGAAAAATTATTTCATTTAATTAATTATTTTGTTTACTTAATCATTCATATATTCATTTCATTTCATTTATTCACTTACATTTAATATTTGTTTAAGTTTTTAGCAATCCCTGGTGGTTTAGAGATATGGTAGGTCTATAATTAGTGGGTTAGGGGTATGTTGATGAATTATTATTAAGTTGAAATCGGATGGTCCGGCAAAACGGTTATTCCGGCAAGACTCTGGAACCAAGGGTGCCGAAAAATCGGTGTCGCACCTGTATATTAATCATTTTTCACCTCAAGATAGTGGAGGCCTTCAATTTAAGATTTTAAGGATTCCTTAGCATAGATATTACAAATAGTAACAAAATATAAATATTTCAAAACCTTACCTCCAAATTTACAACAAGAATATCCTTTTTTACTTTGGGATAATAGAAAATGTATAGTATTTAAAGCATTTATATGCAATTTTTCAAAAAGGTCATTCAAACTTGAAATTGTTGTCCTTTCTTTCTACAAAATTCATTTTGTCGGGTTTTTTGCTTAACTAAAATAACCATATTTCATAAAGTATTAATATGATCACAAGAGCCCTTATTTTTTCTTTTAATTGTTTAAGCTTCTGAAGTAAATTTAAATATTATTATTATTATACTTAAGACTACAAAAATGAAGTGTTTTTTTAAAAATATTTTGGCCAATTAAATTCCCAAACAAATACAAAGATTTAAAAAAGAAATTTCTCAGATAGACAAGCCAACATGTTTGAGAATTGTAATCTGAATTTCCATTTGACAACACTTTTATTTTTAAAAGACTTATATAAGACTGTTTTTCTTAATCATTTAGAGGCAATTCAAAATTGGGCTAGGGATTTATTTCAAATTTTGAAATCGGATGATTTTTTTTCAAATAAGATAAAAATATTAAAAATGACCAAAAACTAAATTCCTATTCAAATATATTTAGACTTCTCAATGAGTCGAGTTAAGGTTGTTAAGAACAATAATGACAACTAAGTGACACTTGACATGATAGTCAAGTCATGTCAACATTTCTAAAAATATGTATATATGTTTATGTAAACATCCAAATTTTTCCAAAAAAATGTTTAGTCAGACAGGGAGAAGGATTTGAATACTGAGATAATTCCTTTTTAAATGACTTCATCTCTACCAAGCATATTCCAGGAAAATTTTTTAGGCAGGGGCACAACCTAAAATCCTCTCCTTGCCATAATTTGAATGAGAGCTGGATCGACATAGATATAGGATTAGTTAGCTAGCTAGAAATAAATATGTAGTCGGAGGATTTAGATAAGAAACAAAAAGTAATTTCATGGGGTATCAACACATGATCAGAAGTCGATTGGTTTTGAGATATATATTGAATATCTTTGAACAAGAAAGCACGTCCAAAAAATAAACGAATATTCTTTAGAATTAATTGAATATGTCTTACTTAGCGCTTCTTCTAAGCCCTGTTCTCTTTTGTTTTTTGCTCTCCTCTTTATAAGTAAAATTTTTCATTGATTTTGGCAATTTTTCATAATCTGATGAGTGGATAGCGGCCACTAGGTACCCAAGCTAAGACTGGCACCTTTAGTTTTCTATACGTAGAATCCAATAATTATGAAAGAGAAAAACAGGAAACTTCAAAAATCTAAATAAATTAGATGCTGACCAATTAATCGATGCATCTTTTCAATAGAGAATATAAACCAAAATACTTTCAATAGCATGCAAGTTTTTTTTAGCTCAAAGGAGCGAAATCGATAATTAAAAATTTTGCATTTCTCAAATTGCTACACATATTTTATAGATTTTTTCTTGTCCCGGTAGATGATCTTGGGCCTAGAACTCTGAAAGCGTAAATTTCTAGGACAAAATGAGACGAATATGACCTCTAACTATAAGCCATACTTTGCCCTTCTCATCAAGCATTACGCTCTGGTACGAATCAGCCCTTCTCTCTCAGTCGTAATTTTTTACGCTTTTATTTAATTCTGGGAAAAAGTAGGGGAAGAAGAATTTTTCAAAATTAATTCATTTTAAGTTTATTTGATATTTTTAAATTTATATTTTTGAGTAGATTGGCAAAAAAATAGATAAAATAAAAAAATGAAAGTTTTGATATTAATAAAATTTGATTGAAATAACTTCTGCAGAGGGGAGTAGCCAAGAGAGGGAACCCTCCTCCCATCCCCTCAGATAGCTTCAATTTGACAATATCACGTTCCATTTGAAGAATTGAAAAAGTCTGTCAAGTTTTATTACAATATTGCATAATATATTTGTTTTAAAATATAAATTGATTTTTTTCTCAAATTGATAAAAAAATAAGGATAGAATTATATATAATGTTAAATTAAAAAAAATGAGCATAGATGTTTTAAAAAATAAATATAAATTTTTCTTAACGAAATAGTCTAATTCCAAAAGCGACGACAGAGAGATAGATAGCACGGTAAGGGCGCGATGGAAAAAATATGGAACATTTACTAAGAAAATTTAATTAATAATTGAATGACCAATTAAAATAGGTTTCATTCGACAATGTCTATGTCTATGTTTTGGGAGTTTTAAACCCAAATACGTCATTATAAATCTATTTAATAGCTATATTAGTTTAAGTAAAAGGTGAACATATTTTACCAGATTATTAAAATTATATAGATAACAAAAGCCATATAATAAAACGATAAGTTAAATAATAAACCAAACATATTGGAAATATAGGATAGACCAAATAAAGACATGTCGGTTTCAGGACAATTCGTCCACCCCTACACACGTCTACGTCCGACCCTACTCAGTCTACTTCAACTCAATAATGAGAGTAAGGTAATCTTCATACTAATTATTATAAATAAAATAAGTGATTATGGCATTACTACAATTATTAACAATAATAATGTAGGTTCAAAAGAATTTTAAAAATAATATTTAATAAAACTTCTTATATAGAATGTTTTGGCCAGTTATCCTTGTGACCTTCAGATCTGTTGCAATATATGTTCTAAAAAGAAACAAAAAATTTTCGCGTAGATATATTTCTTTAAGTTCGGTATAGGTGCTCGCAAAACGAGAACATCATGAAATAGTACTAATAGATTTTGTTTTTCTTTGTATTTATATTATGATAAAGCAAAGATGAAACTTTTTTTCATAAAGCCAACCCTATGTCAAACATTTCTCCTCAACGTAGTTATTTTAAAGACAAGTAAACTCAGTAATCATCTTTAAGGGGACCTCAAAGCAAGTAGTGCACTGTTGATATAGGTGTCAAATCGACTCAAAAATCCCCAAAATAATACAGATAATTCCTTATTATAATTATCCTTTTTATTATTCCAATATTTCATATTTCAAATAGAATATTTTAGGATCTTGTGAAATATTTTCAAAGTATACTGCCATATTTTATAAAATTCGAAAAAAAAGGACCTAACTTGATAGGACCTTAAGCAATCCAGAAAAGTGCCACTTGTCCCAGCCGAAATAACTAAGACTTACAGGGAACGAACATAACGAGCTGAGTGTCAGGGCGTCCACGTTTGCTCTAAATGATAATGAAAGGCTTAACATAATATCTTCTAAAATTTCTTTCATTCCATCTCTTTACCACTTCGTAGTGTGATTTCTCATCCATCCGATGAAGCGCGAATTGAATTTGTAGATGACAACACCCAAGCTGAGTCCTGATTTCCGTGAATAGAAAGCGATCATCTTCAAAACTTTTAGCTCTTCAATTATGTTGGTATCGCCTGTAATATGTGATCGAGCGATATGTGAGAATAGGTCGCGTGATTGCAAGATACAACAGAATTTTTGAGTCTATTAAAAGACGACTTACCATCACTAGTAGCCTCATTGCATGTTTTTTTTTTTACAGTAGACATTGATCCACCAGACAGGTCTTGATGACCAATCATTCTTCATCCTGTCAATCAATAGATACCTATCTTTGTTTGTATTCATCTTCGAGGCGTTGAGCTGTAGACACCAATTTCTGAAGAATTGTCTATTATTAGCAGATGATTGTTCAGGAAGGACCAATTCGATCTAGGATTGGCTCTACATACAACATAAGCCATGTTCTTCAATGGCGACCTGTGTAAGAAGGGTCTTATCAAGAGTAGGGATGACTGTGCCTTAGTAGTTGAAAAGATGTGGATAGATTATGAACCATTATGGCCACACAAATTGGCTTTGAGAGTCATCTTGCGGAATCAACCTGCACTTGAAAGAGGCCGTCCAGATAACTAACAATCACTCTAATAAGCCGTCGGTTTATCCCTTCCCTAATTTGTAGCATAGGCCAGAATTCTATACATGTTCTCGCCACATCACGAAAGCAGACTTGGTCGAGACTTATTACTTAAATAACTTAATACTAGCTACATAAATAATTATATCACAGATAAAACATTCTGGAATACTTGTACAATTTGGAAGTCGTTGGGCGCAATAAGCAGTGGTTTCTTTGATCGCTAATTTGAGTGAATGCCTCTGGCGCTGTAAGGAAAAAAGAGAAAATACGATAAAAAAAACCCTTTTACTATTAGGGGAAATGGGAATTAGGGAAAGAGGGTTGAGCATTTGTAAGAGGCTCGTTGACGGAGATTTTTTCCAGAGTTAGAGACATTAAATTTTCCATATAGTTGCATAGTTTAAGCCTCCCCTCCCCTTTATATATATATATCTTTATATGTAAGGCGCGGATTCCACTTTTATTTATATGCAACTGTTATTACAGCTGTCTTCATATCTCGCTTCCCCATTTCCAAGCTTCTAGGTATTTCCAAAACCCTTCTTGATGTTCCATGGTGTGCTAGACTCAGTAATGTCCTGTTTCCAGGTTCTCACTGCTTATCCTCTTCCTCTTTGAGAAGCATTCTATCAGAACATCTCACAATAATAATAATAATAATTTTATCATGTTAATTCAGGAAGGAGGGAATGCGTGTTTGGAATTTCTAGATGTTATATTTATTATGCAATATAACAATGTTTTCCTCGTAAAATAAATAAAAAAATGAAATTATTTTAATGAAAAAAATATATACAATGAATGGATAGAGTTACAATAAGGAGTGATCTGAGTAGAACATTTAATGAGATTTAAGGAGAGATGCGACCGGAAACGCCTTCCGATATCTTCTGTCTGTCTACTCGCAGAATATCGGAGGGTAAAGCCCAGCAATGATCTAAGTAGACGCCAATGAACCAGACATTAAAGACATTTTCTCAGGTGCGAATGTAGTCGGCCTGTCTCTTTCGCTTGCTTCTTTCTTTTCTTTCGCTCCACTTCTTTCCTTTCTCTCGTTCTCCTTGCCTCCTCCCTTCAAGAACCTTCCATTCTCTTTCCACACTGTCTACTCGTCAACACCTCATGTCCTTTTTCTCCCAACAACATTTATTTGTTACAAGTGGAATAAGAATATGTTGACAGATTATTGTTTTTTGTTGAAAAGAAAAATATCAAGGGATTATAACAAGTAAAAAGACTTTTTCACACAACCAAAGGACAAGGAAAATTATATATATATATATTAATTATGTCTAGATTTATTTGGTGTTAATTAAAATATCTCACTGATTAAAAGTCAATAGCACACTTCCATTAGCAATTTGAAATATAAAAAAATTTTAAAATTAGGCTATATAATATCTAAGATAATTTCAAACCGATTTGTAAAAAAAAATCTGACGTGGCAGGGAAAAATGGAAGTCATTTTCGGAATCAGCGCTACAAAATACTTTAGAAACAACTATATTGATAAAACATCAATCATTTTTTTTTTTTTTTTTAAGTTGAACGGTTTTATTTAATTGGAGTGAAGCTGAAGACAGTTTAAAATTGAGGATATAAATCTTCCTATAACAAAAAGAGACGAAAAAGTATACGAGTAAGTTTTTCCACCGAAAAACCAGGCGTTCTAAGGGCCTAAACTTCCTGGCTAGCTGCTGGCCAGTCGACAACGTGTATTAATAGAGAGCAGGAACCCAGAAAAAACTTTCTGGAGGTAGGCAACATAATATCTGTCATTTCAGAGTGGAGGGTAAGACAATTTTTTGGCATTAAATAGTTTAATTTTGACATTTCGACGAGGCTGAGCCTTTGTTTGTGTAAATAGGATAGTTTAGAAATTGTAGCAATTTTTTCCGGTTTTTCTGGACGAGGCTAATCGAATAAGCTTCTGATTACGCGTCTGATGTTGCAATACAACTCGGGTTCGAGTTCGGATTACCCCAAAAATCTCATCCTGGGGTAGGAAAGTGGGAGATAATCTCACCCCCCAGTAACAGCCCACTTCGAAATGGCCTAAGTGCTTATGGAATGAGAAATTGAATCCAAATTCATCTCCGGTTTTTCAAAAAAGAATATATTGTACTTAATTTTTATTTTTTTGTAGAAAAATCTGAAATCTATTATAGTAAAATAAATTGTATTACAGCATTACAGAATTAAACATTTTTGGAATAGAAAATAAAATACCTTTGAGGATAGGTAAATAAAATGCTATAACACTTCAGATCCTTGATAAAATACCATTTATAAGAAGATTTTTTCAGAAATTAAAAGGAAGCAAAAAATTGTTTGTTATAAATCGATACTTTTCTTAGGAAAAGAAACTGCAAAGAAAATGTAATGCTAGATGTTCTACAAACTAAAAAAAAAATATTTCAGTTAATCAATTTGGAAATTTTGGAAAAATCAATTAGAGAAAGAATTTGAAAAACAGTTTTTAAAATTCTTTCTTAACAGCAAGGACAGAAATTGCCAAAAATAGATAAATTTCAAATATAAATCCGGTTGTCTAAATAGAATTCCCTATAATTTACCAGAAATAGTCATGAAAAAGGAGGTTATATAGTTTTATTTGAAGTAGATATTGATATTCAATATATGCTTCGAGACGGACTTCACACTTTATTTAATAGTTTTGTGAGAGAAATAAATAAATGAAGTGACCTTTGTATCCTAATATTATAGGAAAAAAATCATGGCTTTCATCGATGGTTATAATTCCAAAAAAAGATTGGTATATTCGACTTTGTATGGACATGAGGACGTCTAATCATCTAATATACTACAATAAAGATAAAATTATATGCACATAAATAACCTAGTGTGACAGCACAGCACCTCACATTACTTTCCCTATCTAAACAGATAATAATTTTAATATAATACCATATACGAAGTGGGAAATATATCAATAAGTTGAATATCATATTCCACATATTTGGATATACCTAAGGCATTTTTGGTTGGCTAGACACATTATATGTCATGCGCACTAAGCTTCTACTGGCATGGCAAGACTGTAACTAGCTCTTGCTGCTAAAGCTCACTCGTTGTTTGCCCCTCGACAAGTGCATATCGGAAAAATTTTGCAAAAATTGAAAGATACCCATCGTCCACATTACGAGCTTTATACGCCCACTAGTGGTGGGTGGTAGGGGCCAGATTGATGTTTCCTGATTATGACTGAACTGATTAAACTGCCCATTCCTGGATTAGACTTTAAATTTACTAAATAAGAAAGTTTTTTATCTTTAGTCGTATAAATATTTAATGAACATCTCATATCAGTAGTAAAATTTTCAACTATTAAGAAATTTGTAGTAAAAATAGCTTGGAATTCTCCCCAGAGTGGATAAAAAGGGAAAGAAAGAGAGAGGGAGGGAGGAATAGTGAGTGGGTGGATGGTACTTGTGGTATGCTATGTGCGATGTGTGAGAATGATTGAAAATGGCAGTTAAACAGCGCTCGGGGCACTTCTTGAATGGGAGCCGGGAGAGCGGGTGGGTGTGTCTCTCTCCCTCTCTCTCTTTCATTGGAACAACCCCCTCTCTCATAAGATAGAAAGAGAGAGAGAGAGAGCAGCCGCATTGACCGGCGCGGCGCGGTACGGTTCGGCTCGGAAGGACGCATGCGTGGGCGCAGGTGAAGTCGCACGTCGCGAAGTGTGTTACGGTCGCGCAGTCGCGAGGTGCTCTCTATAGAATAAGGAACATTTTAGTTTCCCAAGCTGGATCCTTACGGGGGCCTTGGAACCCCGCATCATGGACCCCCAGCCGCCTGGGGCCCACGATGGGTGCCTGTGGCAATGCCTGTACATAGTCTTCATAGTGTTCATGGAGCTGGTCCTAGCCCTCAGGATGGACCTTACCGTATTACATGTCCTGTACATAGTCCCTATCGTTATCGTTTCATCAACGGCGCTCCTGACTTCTACGGCCACCATCATCAGGTATAGAGAGCCCCAGGAGCATCTAAAGCCACCATTTACCCAATTGGGGCTTGCCTGTAAAAACCATTTGGTCTCAAGGCACACGCTCGCCTCAACTATACCACGTGTCTTTTCTTCAATCACGTGCAAATTTACCTATTTATCGATTCCCTTTAAAGCCAAATAACTTACTTTCTGTTTTATTTAAATTAAATCCTTTTAAAAATCTGTAATGAAAAAAGTTTTTAGCTCATATTTCCTCTTTACAAACTAAATAGATCTATCAATTTTAAATAAAGAAGTAGGGCAATATTAATTTAAATAGAAGAAAATAATAGGCTTATAAAATGTTGTCATTTTTGAATTAGTATTTTCTTTTAAACAAAAGGTATCATTTTTAAAATTTTTTATTAAATAAAGGATTAAGAATCAAATTATAATATAACAGAAAATACTGATTCGAAATTTGAAAGAAATTTATACATGTTTATTACAGCAAATTCCATTAATTTTTAAAATAGAGTACTCAGATTAATGATCACAATTTTGTTCTTGTTAAAAGTTTTTTCTTAAAAAAAAAAAGTCCACCTTACCTCCTTTATTATGCAGATATGTCGATTCACATAATGTACATCATCATCAGTGCGGGTTAGGATGATGGAGATGGGTTTTGTTTCAAGTTAAAAATATGCAGCCAAAACAGCCACATTGTCACGGCTTCTCCGCTTGCGTATTTTCTTCTGAATGCTACTACATATTAACTAGGACAAAGAGCCTACCTCCGTCATTCTAAACAGCACTGATTTTGATGCATGTAATGTTAGGTGAATAGAAATATCTGCGAAATAAAGGGGTTAGTTTTCTTTCTCACCACCCAGCTTCTTCCTGTTAAACAAATAATTTCGAGAAATAATAATAATAATAATAATGTTTAGTTATGCGAATTTTCTTAAAAATACATAAATATACATAAATATATATATGTTCTGGAAGGTTTCCGCGCTTGGTTGTATGTGGAATAATGTTTTCCCGGGATGGTCCGCGTTGATTGTTGAGATTAACTAGACGTTTCGGCTCTCCTTTTGAAGCCATTTTCAAGAGTTTTGTGTTAGGAAGTGATGGTGGAGGTGGTTTGTTTTTGTTTTCGGGGTCGCAATCTAGCTAGTCCCCAAGTTTGGTCGGTGGATGAGGATGTGGCGGTGGTTTGGATTTCGCTCTGAGGTCCAGGGCGGGTTTGGTTGGGTGTTGTGTTGTTGTTAGTGTTTT
>JAAAKE020129347.1:36673-58575 GCA_010014785.2 Anisolabis maritima | reverse complement strand
ATTAATAAATATAATTAAAAAATATATAGTTTTTCTTTTGATTGTAAAAATACCAGAATTCATCTTAATCTTAATCAGTGTATTAATAATTAAGAGTTTTTTTTCGAATAGATGGGTTGGGAAACCCTGATCTATATAATTATAATAATTAAATTACATACAGTAATACAAAAAATTCTTAATTTCTTTCCACAAGTGAAATTTTATATAATCATCTAAGTAAGGGCTAATCACCCCAGGTGAGTGCGTGGATGGTAATAAAGAGTTACCCGAGCTAAAATAGATATTTCTTCTTTCTTTGTATGCCATTTATTTATCATAATTACTTAATGTGAACCATGTAAAAAATTTGTTTTTTTTTAAGTGTCATTGTTTTGCCCCCTCCTCGCTAATGAAACTCCTAGTATTGCATAAAGACATGTAACTTGTTTATTTTAATATCTCAAGAGTTGTTTTTCATGGGAATAATTATAGGAATATCTTTTGACGGGACCGATTCGAGATAATTAAAGAAAGAGCGGAAAATCTGAAGATTTATTTTAGCAAGGGTCTTCGGGTTTTTCGAGCCGAGTTCGGATGGTGCACGCAGTTGAGCCATTAATCTAAATCTCATTATGCGAGGAAGGGGGGCTCCGCCTCTCACCGTCGCTCTCCCCCGGAGACTTAGTCCATTTGGGGTCCAGGGGGGAGGGCACCGCCGCCTACAATTACCCAATGCCATCACTTTCAAAGTTTTTCTATCCATTCCATTCAATTTAAGAATTCATCTATTTCGGGGTGGCAACGTTCGACATTCGACTGCAGTCACAAAAAGCCACTATCTGGCCAAAAATAAAAATAAAAAATTAATCATTAAAATGCACAATTTTAAGGAAATGACCGCAAATATTTAAAGCCATATAATTCCTATTGCAATACATTTTAATTATTTTACTTTCACTTGCCGAAGTTAATGATTTCAATTTAAAAAATCGTGTTCAACGGAAATACACGTTTTTGAGATCAAATGAATCCTAAATAACATTTTCAGAAAATGGTCTGTATATATATGAAATCAACGTTTTGACTAAAATCGGTCAACTCGAAGTGCCACTTTTCTGATTTTTCACTTTTTTTTTTTATTTTGCATATTACTTACCTAATTAAAGACACATAAATATATATACTATCTCCCTCAAAAGTAATTGGGCAACCTGTCTTTACCTTTTGTTTATTCTTAATGGATAAGGAGAGCTACGTGAAATGCAAAATCATCAAATTTGTTAATGTTTTACCGATTATTAAATTTATTATTTTTGAATTTAATATAGGCCTTCTAATTATCCAACCTGAGGGGAATAGTATATTTATTTTGGTTTTTGTAGGTAAAACGAGTAGAGCCCGTTTAGAGATCCTATCTGAACATGTTAATAAAAATATCTAATTTAAAATATAAAATTCCTTCTCAAAAAGAATATTGAAAGTAAATATTATCTGGCACACCTGATTTTTTTATATTTCCTACAAATTAGTTCATCACAAATGAAAATTTTAACTTTCTTTATAAATTTTTTTTCCCCTTTAATTGTTTTTACTATATTCTAATTGAAAAGGTAATTTAATTTTAAAAATAATAATTTGTTTGAAATTGTTTCTTCCCTGTATTTAAAGAATGATTAAGGAGTAAAAAAAATGGATGGTAACAGTGACATTTAGTAAAGCTATAATTTATTTTTTAAAGAACAGGCCTGACGTCGTTTGAGTGAAAGATATTTTCTAACCCTTTGCTGATGTTTGGAATTTAGTCCCCTGACCCCTCCCACCTCTCTCTTCCTCCCCCTCCCTAAACCTAACAACCTCGACTTCTGTCCAAAATATTTTCAAGCTAGGGTGGACTTAACATGTACATGGATTTAATAGCAACATTCGTTTTTTACACTAAAAAGGCTTTTACGAACAAACAAAAACAAAAGAATAAATAGAACTACTATCCCACTTCCTTATATTTAGAGGCAGGAAGTCCGAAGTGAGAAGGAATCTAAAGCTAAAGGAAATAATAATTATTATTTGCTAAAAAAATGAATAAAAAATTTCGGTATTTTAAACACACTTTTTTTTTTATAAGAGAGAAGAAATGAGTTTATGTTTGGTTTGGCATAATTATAATAAAATAATAATAATAATAAATGTTTTACTTTAACGATATATTGACTGGCTCTTTACAGTCTTTAGGGCGTTGTTTGAACCAACTATTAAATAGAGCTCTATTAACCCAAATAACTTATTTATCTTTAGATATGTTTTTTAAAGAAGAAAATCTGTTGACAAATAATGAATAAGTTAACTGCTGGTAGATTAGAAATTTTTAGAATTTAGGCATAAGTCCGAATGGTCATTAAGTAAAGAGTGTCTCTAGATAATCTATTCCGTAAATAGAATTTCTTCCTTATCCTAGAGGGTGGCGCCACAACTTTAATATTAATAAACGGAGACGCGCCCTAAAAAAAATTAACAAACTTCGGGGTTAATTTATTTTTTAGACTCTCTAGTCCACAGGTAGGGAACGTGCGGCCTCCATAAAAGCTAGCTCTTGTATTAATTATATAGATTAAATTAATAAAACTATACAAAAACTATAATAATTTCACAAAGGTCGCATTTATTTACCTATTTGTTTATTTCCCCTTGCTGTAGTAGACGAAATCCCAAAATAGGTATATCAACTTTTGCGGCCTCCTTTATTACTGCCTAATTCAAATGTGGCCTCTAATGATAAAAAGGTTCCCCACCTATGCTCTAGTCTATTTCTTTTTTTGCCTTTTCCTCTAAGATACCTGATTGGCGAGGATGAATGAGGAATGGAAAAGGCGAGCGAGTGTCAGAATTAAGTTTCCTTTCGGTCGTTTGTCAAAAGGCATGAGGTTTGTTGTTGTGGAGGCTGTTTCTCTGGCCGTCTGGCCACCACCCCCACTCCTCTCGTTCATTTGTATATACACCGGCGCCGTTTCGTCCCAGTGTTTGTGAAATGAGTAAAAATACCCGTGACAGCTGGGCACACACGCGTGTGTATGAACGAGCAAAGCACACGCGTGCTCAACCCACCAAAGCTCTCTAACAGCTGATAAAGTCCAGCAGCCAGGACGAAATTTTATTCGCCTGCCTCGAGAGATTAAGAGCTAAGAAGAAGTTTCGGGTGTTTTTTTTCCTCTTTCGTCATTAGGTTCGTAAAATTTTCGAACTCTCAACTTAATGAAAAATCTTCCTAATAAGGAATAAAGCAATCAAATTTAAACTGGATATACTATACGTCTCTTTAAATTTTGAGCTACAGACGAGGAAACGGGGATATTTGTCCCTCCGAAGAATTTTAAAATATTTTTTTTTTAATTAAAAAAATTGTTAATGATTAATAATTAAAAGAAAGGACCGAAATCAACAACAGATCACCCACACTCAATCAATCAACCCAATATCCGGTAAAGTTACTATCCTACTGCAGCGGTTCTTAATTTTTACTTTCTCTTTTTTTTCTCTACCACGAACCCCCTTTCAAAATTTTTTTGTCGTAGACCTCTAGTTATTTGAAATATAAAGTCCTAAGGGCTAAAGAGTATAAAATATTCCTTTTAAATTATCCACTAAAACTGCGGACTCCCTGATGTAGAGTTTAAAAACCGCAGCTCTAATATATTTTGGTTTTATTTCATATTTATTTTAATATATTTTTTGTCTGTGAAAATGAGTCTTTTCTGTTGCAATGCAAATTTCGTCCGTATATAAACTTTCTATAACATAATAAAAAAATTTTCCTTTGCTGACAAAAAAACATTAACCTTCTATGATCCTAAACAAATATGAAATAACGCCACTTTGACATTTGATGGAATTTTTGTTGATTCGAGAGATGAGAGGAGGAAAAAAAACGAAAATTCGAACAGGTCTCAATTCCTTCATATCAACAAACGTAAAAATAGAGAAGATAAACTGTTAGAGATGGGGGAGAGGAGAGAAAGAGAGTGGGGAAGTAGGTGGGGGGCAATGGACCTGAACGGAACAAACAACACAATGATATAATATTCGCCTCAACGTTCTTTTATGATAGACCAAAAACCTAAAACGTTCCCAAATTGGCCACTTGTATTTTATATCTCGACTATTCAATAACATAACGACCCAATTCTCAGAAAACTGTCTTCCTCTGACATCATTAGGTGTGTTGAGTGGAGTTCAGACATCAATCTCAGGGTACTTTCATTGGAACGTTTGATATTTTTGAAAAACCAAATACCTATCATTACTATTGTATTATTATATAAGAATAAAACATCTTCAATTTCTGACAACGAAAATTTTTCAATTTCTTCATTATTTTATTTAATTCAAATATTCTTTAGAAAATTTATTTCTATAATTATTCAATAATAAAAAAATAAATTGTAATACGAAGCATCAGCAGTAAGTGGCAAAAGATCCACATTTGCTATCTTTAAACAATAAAAAATTAATAATAAGTAAATTAAAAAAAATAAATAAAACATTTTTTAAATATATAAATTACCTCTTTTCTTTCTTTCAAAATTGATGAGGTCCGGGGCCCGCCTCATATGAATAAACGCTCTAAAATAAAGCAGACAACAGCAAATCGAGTCGGAAAAAATATAATAATTGTGGACGGAAAAAAAAAGAAAGAAAAATTTTGTCCAGACATTGCCAAGGCTAACAGTGGCAGAGGTGTCAATTGGGATGCTGGAGTTTTTATATGCCGCAGCTTCGCCTCCTGAAATCTATCTTTGTCTCTAATTCAGCTTCCACACTTCACATCCATATGTTGTTATACTCTCCACTATGGATATATAGTCATTTTAGTGTTCCTGGTCAGTTGGTCACTCCACAGGATGGGTTTAGCTGTCGGTTCAAACGCCTTGATTCACTTTGTTGATCCTCTGAGCCTTTTTTGCTGGTTTCTTTTTTCCGAATAGTGTAAGTGCAGGTCCATTGCCTTAACCTGGAGGACCAGGTAACCAATCAGTTAAACAAAAAATAAAATAAATAAACACATGTTTATTCTCATTTTACCATTTTTATTATGATTGTGGTCCCTGTTACTGCTGATTTTGAATTCGCGAATCACAATTTACTTTAAATTATAAAAAATATTCTGTTTTCTCAGAATATTAAAAATATCATGATTCTTTGGAACAAACCACTGGGACATCCTTGATATATTATCTCTTGCAAAAATTATTGCAGCATCAAAGCCATTAATCTAAGGATAGCAGACTCAGGAGAGAGACTCTTACAAGAAATAATCTATATATTATGCCGACACCTTAAACTGGGGAAGGGGAAGCTCGAGAACTACGGGGACCCTTTCAGGTTCAAGGGATGCAATTTTAGGGTTTTAGCTTTTAGTTTAGAATTATAATCCCTAACATTGATTCATGAAAGGAGGGAAGGAAGCTTGGAAGGGGGAGGATGCCACTGAAATAATTATTGAATTAGATTTTATTATCTATTGATTAATTATAAATTAAGAATAATAATAAATTGAAATATAAAATAATAAGTAAAAAATCTTCCTAGAAAGTTAAAGGTAGTGGTCAATATTTATAATTTTGAAAAAGAAATTTCAAATTATTTAGTTTAGATATTATTACAAGACCAAAAATAATACTTTCTTTAAAATTGTTCATTTCATTTAATTTACAGCAATTTCTCGCTAGATATTTATTTGAATAATATACAATACAGGCACACCTCGGCTTACGTCATTTCAACTTACGTCGTTTTCGAAGATACGTCGGTTTTTAAAATTTAAAGTACAGGTACTTTTTTTTTACCTTATTATAAAATAATAAATGCATGTTCTGTTTAGAAACTTAAAATATATTTTTTATTAACTTTGTCTTATCGAAAATGCATTCATAAGTAAAATACAGTACTGGGGAATGGCTACACCAGGCTAGCTAGCCTACATATAAGCAAATTCAACTTACGTCGTGTCTCCTGGAACCAATTAACGACTTAAGGTGAGGTGTCAAAAACTATAGTTTTTGTTTAAAATGCACTAAAAATATAAAAATAACTTTTTTCATAAAATTGTTGAATATTTATTACAAAAAATGCGTCAATAATTTAATATCATGTCATCTGAATTTGATAGAAAATTTCAATCTCTAGATCACCAGGAATTGTTTTAAAAATCGACTACAATTGACAGACAGACAAAGAAAATTAAATAAAAAAATAAAAATTTTGTCCCATTTTCCATTATTCCGCATAATATTTTTTAATACAATTAAATCAAGTGTTAAAGACTTGAGGAGGATTATAAACCTCCTCTTTAACTACCAAGGATTTTTTTTAATTTTTTTTTCTTACTTCCTGTAAAAGATTGAACGAATTTCCTCTTTTTGCCACGTTACTTTTTCCTCTTGAATAAATTTTTTAAAAAGCTTTTTATTTTGCATTATTATTTTATGTTTATACTTTTTTTTTTTTATTTACCTTCTCTCATTCATTTATTTACCTGATACATTTCTAATTTAATGTTATCAAATGTTCTCAGCAAAAATGTATTGATTCTATTGAATTAGACATTCGTATTACAACAAACTCTCATATTGGATTTAAATAAAATTCCAACTGGCTTCTATAGCGACTTCAAAAGCGTTTTTTTGTTATACGTTAAAGCTTCGGTTAAATTGTAATATCAATGAAAGGCGAATCGTTAGAAAATGCCTGAAACTATGCGCATTTCATGATTTTTTTTTTGTTAAATAAACATTTTTATAAACGTTAATTAAAATTAAATCCACCTTGATTTTGCAATAAGTAAAGAATTTCGAGCGAATTATTTCCTTAAATTTTCTTTCATTCGAATAATAATAAATTATTATTTGTTAAACTTTTGTTAACTTATTTAATTATGCCTCCCTAAAACACAGTAAATAAAAATTAAAAATTAAAAAAAGTGTAAGGTACAGAGATTCACACGATCCATTTTTTAAAATATAATAATATTTTTGGATTCAGAAAACGTGCATTTGCTTGGAAATTTTGAACCGAATGCATATAAATAAAAAGTTCTAAAAAAATGGGGACAAGAAAGAGCGAACACGAGTAACCAGAGATAAATCTGTCACTTTTACAAATTAATTTCCCCAAGAAGCAATCTTAAGTAAAGAGACCTGATTGTCGGAAATATGAAAAATATTCATCTAAATGGAGGGGTCATAGAGTTGCTTGGGGTCTGTGTTCATCTTGAGGGCGATGTTCGCCCTATTTCTTGGCTTGTTTAGTAGAGATTGTCGTTGACAGGGGGTGATTGATTCCTTTGACTGTTTTTGGGGCGTTTTTAGGCAAGCCACCACCGCCGGCTGTTATTCTTTTCCAATTGCAATTGCAACGCTAACGATGCCGCTTTTGGTTTCTCATTTAGACTAAAACGCAACAACCAGGGAGAAGGAGATCTGCTGACACACGTTCATAGTCACTGTTCGGTTTAATAATTCGCCAATGACTCGACTGAAAATGTTTCAGCCCCGCAATCGCAGTTCACATAAATCATTCAGCTCCTGATGACCGCCTGCAAACGTCTGTCTGCTCGCTGCTGCTTATTTTACGAGTGATTTAATTGCTAAAGGATGATGCTTTTCGGGGACACCCATTTGTCTCTCTTAAAGAAAATAATTAAAGACAGTTTTAACAGAAAAAAAAATCGGAAGTGACAACCTCTCAAAGGAAATAGAACAAACCCTTTTTTATTTTATTAAAGTAAAAATATAAACATCTTCTGATCAATAGCGTAGCCTCGAGAGGCGGTCTGCTTCTAAAAGCAAAAAAAATTTCAAAAAATATAAATTTAAAAAAGAAAAAATTTATTTGCCATCCCTTCTCACTTTCCAACAAAAAATAAATCATACTTCGATTTTAACTGAAATCTTAATTGTGGGTGTTCAAATGATATTTGAATATAAAATTTATAACTTTTATTATCTATTCTTGCCCTATTCTAACAGAAATCTTAATTCCGGGCCACTTATTGATACTTAACCAGAAAGGCTTTATACCAAAAAAGAGTAAAAAAAAAAAAAAAAGAAAAGAAAATAATAATAATAATAAAACAAGAAAGGGGAAATTGAAGTTCATGCAGACTTAATTTTGGTTTTTAGTTGACATGAATATAAAAAAAATATTAAAATTTGGTTAGCATTTTTCGCGTTATAAAATAAATATAAATACATATTTTTTCTTCTACCTTGTTTATAAAAAAATTTCTATCCACCTATGAAGGAATATCTTTACCGATTTTGATTTTATTTTTCCCACAAGGAGTATTTTTTATTAGAAAGAAATTTAAAACTGATTAAATGAATAAATATAGATAATACTTTAGATCAGGGGTTCCCACAATTTTATGGACCTCGATCCACCTGACTAAAAGGGGGAAATGGAAGTAATTACTAAGTCACTTAATGTAGAACAATGATATATATAATAAAAACAGCGAGTTCAACACATAAATATTTATTACTACAAGTATTATGTACCAACAAAATTAAATATATTTTGTAAAAATTCATGCATTCTGTTCTCTGTAAAAATATATTTTGCTTATACGTTAATAAAAATAAATAATAAACAACGTTGTAGTGGTGTATACTTTTTATTTTCCTACACTATAGTATTGTATTTTTTGTCATATTTGAAAATTTTTTCGCAACCCTGCTCTAGATACTTTATTTTGATTAATTTAGAATTCTAAAGGCATTTTGATGTCTATGGTGCCGAATCGAGGGAATAATTAAGATAACAAAAATATTTTTTGTATTTGTTTTAAAATATATAAAAAGACAAAAAATATAAACAAATTTAATTTGAGAAATTATATAAATAATGAACTAAATTAGATGGCTGATCTTTGCATAGAAAAAAAAGAGAAAAATAATTATTATATTAAATATAAAACGCCGTTATTTTTATACATGATAAGGATTAATTATTGAAAAATGGCTAGTTTTGGAAAATTTGTAACAAGTTACTCACCATAAAGGGATCTGATGAAGGTAAGCAGTTTGCTACCGTGAGCCCTTCAACGAAAAGAAAAAAAATATTTTTAATCTTTAATTCTGTATCTAACCCCATCCTTTAAATAATAATCCTATAATAAGAAGATGTTTAGATCATTATTAATAAGGGTTAATTTATTGATAGTATTCTAATTTTATTATGAGGTTTTTATGAGTGTGTTTAAAAAGAGAAGTAGGTCTTGACATTTTATACAATACATTTTATTTATTTATTTATTGATGCTGTGATCTATGGCCTTTAGTGATCTCCTCGACTCCGATGATTACCAATCAGTCGCTAAGGACCACAAAACAGTCAAGACAATCTTTCCATACAATAATAAATTAGTATCAAATAAAAACAGCACGAATCGAAAAGGCGCATTTCTATTATATAAATTAAAAGTAAACAAATTTAAAAAAAAAAAAAAAACGGTGAAACTTTCACGCTTTATTTAGTTAAACATTAATTTTGCATGTTTAAAATTTTAAATTAAATTATTTGTTTAAAATAGTAACTAGGTGGTAAAGATGTCAGGTTTCCGACAATTGGAAATCTAAGATCTGTCAACATCAACGAGTATATTTAAATTATTTGAAAGAATAACGTAAACAGGGATAATTAAAATGACATGTTAAAAACAGATGGGCGGTTTTGTTTTTTGTTTTTTTAAATTTTAAACAATAACATGAATTTAATTACAAATTTATTATCAACAGAAAATCTTTTAATTTTAAAAATTACAAAAATAAAATATACAATTTAGTAGTTGGAACAATCACTTTTGATGAGTAGGTTTGTTGGCGATCAAGAGTTACCCGAGCGAATGCTCTATGCTAGTCTCTTCTATTTCCTTCAAGAAATGAACAATTTTCTTTCTTCTGTCACTGAAATTTTCGTTTGACCCTTTTTTATAAATTTGTGAAATGAGTGATGAGTCCGTAGACGGCGTCGTACCTTTTCCCGCATACTCTGAAGCCCTATGGCAATGCCTTATTTTCTACCTCCAGCCATTAGTTTATTGGAGTAACCAACACAGTCACTCCCTGACACATTTAACAGAAGAAAGGAAGTGGAGGATGTAGCTTTACTATTCATTTGAATTTGATATTGAAATTCAATATATGCCTCGAATCTGACTTGAAATTTTTATGAGTATATTTTCAATAGTGGATCAAGTGGCCATATGGCCCCCGGGAGTCGAACCCGGGATCTCCAGTCTATTCAGGACATCGGCATGCTGGCAAAAAAATACGACATATGTCCTTAATATGTGTGATGTCTAGTCTCTGAAACGTCGAAAAGATGTAATAAATATTAAGTAGTCTTTATAAAGATTTATCTTCATTATTTTAGATATATATAATATATTACATTTTTTGGTCAATATGAAACAAAAATTATCCATCTCTCTCATTGACAATTTTCCCCGGGGAAGAAAGCTGGAATCCACCCCAGTAAAATAACAAAAATTTACCCTTCTGAACAACCACAAGATGACACTTCCTACCTGTCAAGAAAAAAACATTACACTCAACTCTTTGCTATTTAGAAATCTTCATTATTTTTTTCGTTCTAAAACATGTTAGCTTCTTCTCTCCCGGAAACTTCTTTCATGGGTGCTAAAATGCTTTAAAAGAATAACTAGGGAGATTTATTTTTACGGTAATGATATTTATGATCATATAAAACCCCCTTTTTCATCTTTAATAAATCCCAAATTGATACATTTCCTTTTTTTGAATAATAATTCTTTTCCTTAATATCGAAAGAAGTTTTTAATTTTTCATTTTAGTATTAAAGGGTTAAAAGGGTAGTTTAAAAGTGTCTATATTTTTTGTTGTTGTTGTTGTAGAGAAGGAGGCACTCGCGTGACGGACGTTCTCTCCTCTATAATTTTCCTGCAGCTGCGGTATCCGGCTCGATGGACCAAGCCTGACGAAGAGCAATCGGTTGCTGGGTACGCACCCTTCGCCATCCGTTTCCCAAGGACCACAACGTCGCCGTGGTGGGTTGGCCGTTTGTCAGTCGCCACGACGGCTGCCCATCACAGCAACACACCTACCTTCCACCACAATGGGCAATATTGTCTTCTAAGCACCACAGAGGAGAAGTAAGTTCACTATGTTTATAATGTCTTCTCTTTCCTTAAACATTTATACCAATATATTATTCAGCCGCTCTGGAACGGGCCAAGTGGGGCTTGCTTGAACACCCCTCTCCTCCCTTTTGAAATAAAAAGAACAAAAAATAAATAAATTAAATATTAGCAAACAATACTTATTTATCAGTACTAGCACACACATGACATATTTATATAATTAGCCATTAAAGATTTATAGATCGATTTTTTTCAAGATTGTTCGTTAAAATGTAATTTTTAGATATAGCAAAGAGAAAAGAAAATCTGTAATTTTACTAATGATTGAATATAATTAATGTAAGAACCCATTGGAAATATGCTTCAGAACTATAAATTAATTATTAACTAACGAATAAAATAATTACTCAAGATTAATAATAAATAAATAATTAATAAATAATTTATTTCGAAATTAAATAGAAGGAAAATTCTTAATAATATTTCAGGGATGAGAATATTCTGCAATTTTTTTTTAACCTTAATCTAATAAATAAAAAAAAATAATGCTCTAGCGGGAATTGAACCCACGTTCAAGCGTAGTTTGCGCCAACTCATCTGAATTACTGTGTCGAGAAGACGTGGGTTCGACTCTTGCGAATGTCATAATTTTTTATTTATGAGTTTAAAATAAAAATCCAAATCATAATTTTTTTAAATATTAATTTAATTTTAATAATTAATTGATATTAATATTAAAAAAATATCTAAAAAAACTTCTTAAAAATGTCAATTTAAAATTTCTTCTGGCCTATTTATTATTTTATTTCTTTTCTAAAAATACGTAGTCAAAAAATTTGAATTCCATTTCGAGAGAAATTTACTATTAAATTCTTGAGATCCAATAGGATGATTAACGATCCGTGAACATCTCCTGACTGACTTCCACAGTGGAACAATCGACCTGTCCTGGAGCGATGTGGGTTTGCAGACCTCAGTACAGTAGTTTCGGGGAGCACTTGGGCTTGGCCTTTCTGGAACGCTTGTCAATTTAGGGCACGTCTTCTGCCCCAAAGAGGGGCTTTCTCATAAGAAACCTTTGCGAATGCCTCGCGGCTTCTCCGCCCTCTCTTAGCGTCAACTCGATATAAGAAACGACGTCTAATTAACCGAAGACCCGGCAGACACAGATTTTTACTTTGGGCTCTGTTCCCGAGGGCAGGGGGGGTAAGTTTCCTTGAGGGTGTAAGTTTCCCTCTGAAGAGAGTGGGGGGGGGTAAGTTTTTGTCTTGTATCTGTGAGGGGGAGTTGAGCTCACACCCAACCAACCAAAGGCCTTTTGTTGGTTGTTTCAAAGAACGAAATAAATAAATGCCCAGCCTCCTATCGAGAGTGTCATTCGACTATACGTAAAACATTTTACGATTAGAAGTAAATTAAGGGGATAGAAAATAGTCCCTTAGGAGAAAATATATTTTATCAACTTAGAACCTAAGACCAAACATTTTTTTTCTAACGTACTTTGGAGAAGAAAGTCCTTTGGTATTTTCCAAATAAGTGTATGTATATAAAGTTAGAACTCGGTTAGCGTTATTTTTTGACATCTCTTATTTTTTTACATTGATTCGGGCCGTTTTTTTGAAAAAGAATACCAAAACGTATATTTTTTATCTAGAAAAGACAAAAAGATTAAATTTATTTTTATTTATTATTATTCACTAATATAATTACAACTAATAAATTCAAACAATAAAGTCCATGGAGCAGATATATATTTATAAGAAAATTTCTTGTTTTGTAGGTCTGATGGTGGTTACAAGACCGAAATTGTATGAAAAATCAGACGCCAAATAAAATCCTAAAAAAAAGAAAACAATTTTTTATGCCTTTTCCAAAAACAAAGTAAAACACCGCAAGAATTTGAAAGTAAAATAAATTTTTATTCACTATCCTGTTTTAGCATTAGTTGCTTGTTAAAATGACCTCGTATAGCGCTGTTTCATTTAGCCCTTGAGTCCTTTGAAACTTATCTCCCGAGTTACCGTCTTACTGAATTTAACTCCGAAGAATAAATAAATATATAAATGTTAGATGAAGAATAAAATATTTGAATAACGTTAATCGTTTATCTAAAAATTCAGCATGTTTTATTTGATTGAATTAAAACTGTCAGCGTTTCTGTCTTATTCTCAATCGCACCCTAATAATAAATTGGTATAAATGATATCCCTACTACTTGCGCCTCAGCCCTTCAAACCTTCATTCTTATCTTATGCTCATTTATTTGCTGTCATTCTTTTCCCAACTAACTTTTTATGTGATTTAGAAACTCTAAATCTTTTTGGACTATCAATCTACTCCTGAATTTTTCCTTATCACACCTTTTAAATATATTATATAAAATATTCTAATTTTTTTGTTGCCTTTCACAATAAATAAATTTTATTTACTTTAAGATTTTGCGTTGAAAGTTAGTCCAATTTTTTTATTATTTCATCTTAATTGGTAGATAGCGAAGGGTGATTTAAAAAGTACTAAGATATTTTAATTTCTTGAGTTTCTTTAGAGTAGAGATGACAGTGAAAATGTGTTTCTCACTTACACAGTAGCCATCATCAGAATTTAAATATATAATTTAAGATGTGCACCTTATATAGCCATTTCGGAATTTTATCTTAATTCATGTAAGTACTCGAGAACCCTGTATATTATTATTTTTACCTTTCCTCATTGAAGCTCGGCACTCCTACCGCCGTTAGGTCAGCCAGCTTGATATGTCTCCCTGATAAGATATAAACTGCATTCCGACGCGGGCTGGCCAGCGGACTGATCGGACGACTGGTTGACCGATTATTCGGCAGAATCTTTGGTCGACTGATCGGCAGACTGACAGACCGAGAATGGACTCCATTTCACGAGATTCATTTTTTTAGACATATAAACTTGTATTTCCAATGAAATCTCAACATCGATTTTGTTTTTTGCTATACTATATATTACATATATGTAAGAATAAGTAAAAATATTTTTAGAATTACTTAATTAGTCTCTCCTATCTATTATTTGTTAGTAAATGCTCAGCAAAGATTACCGGTCAGGTTAGTCTAAAGGACTTGGATCCCAAGACAGGAAGTGAATTATTTAAATAATGGAATAACCAATCTCTTGTGATTGGGAAATAAGATATAAAATAAATCGATTTCCGATAAATAATCGGTCTCTGATAACCGATTAATATGAACATTCAATTAATTGATTATTTCTTTTTAACTAATCGATTATTTTTAAGGAAAAAAACGGTTAACAATCTATTAATCAATTTTTTTGCACAGTCTAATTTAATTATCAACATATGTACATAGGTTACTTGTTATATAAATTTTTCTCGGTAATTATTCTAATTAGTACCTGTTCTTTGGTGGCTTGAGGAGACGCAATGCAGACTGAAACTTGCGGGGTCCAGACCAAACCTCCACCTCCTCCCCATAGCAGACAAGTTTCAATTGGAAGGCCGACATGGCGGATGGGGGGACCCTTTGCGTTAACCAGGCCGTTTGCATTCGAGTTGAGCCCTCCCAGGCGAGTGCAATTGAACGACGCCCCGACTCTGAATCCGCGCTCCCCAGCGGCGCATTCTACGACCACCCCAAGCACTAATCCCCCAGACATTGCATTCACAACCCTTGGCCTCTTGACCAAATACATACGATACATACGATACATACGACGTACAGTCTATGTTTAGGAAGTAGAGAAGAAAGGAGAAAAGACGCCCTCGCCACACAAACCCCTAACGAAAAACTTTAAGAAAATACTATATTCTTAATTGTTATGAAAGGTCAAACCTCTTCTTTTTTGCACTCTTTTTAATAATCGTTCGCATTTTCAAATAAAATAAAATAAAAATTCTAAATTTGGCAGTCTCATTCATTATTGTATTTTGTTATAATGAGGCATATATTTATAACATTTATTATTTTTACACACACATTGAAAATCTTTTTTGAGATCGATTTAAATACACTTCCGGCTGTAGATAATACCTCTCCAATTGCAGGTTAACATGCTTTTTTCTGGTTCTTCTCTCTTAAAGAGTGACGTAAATATGCACGAAGCGTTCGTTGCTCGGTCGTTCGGTCGTTGAGAGGCAATTGCGCGCATCCGCCAGCTCGGCTCTAAGCATCTACCACCTACCATAATGTCAGCTGATGCTGGATAGACCCAGTCAACAGCTTGCAAATTTACTACACACCCTCTCAAAAGTCATTTCGAAAACGAAAATAAAAATTGAAAATATTTTATTTATTTCTCACTTATTGATGTGCTCATTATTTAATATTTATTCATAAATTAATGAGTGACCAGAACTTTGGCCAGGACAGGCACGTAACCAGAAATATTTTTTAGCCGAGCCTAACCTAATACGGGGGAGGGGGAGAGCAATTTTTCTCCATAAATACGGGATATGTATATGTATATCCCTGGTCCAGCCATATTTACTTTATTAGTAAAAAGTATATATATTTATAATATATTGGTCTATGAAATAATGTTTAAAAACATGTAATTAATATTAACCCACAAAACTGAAAAAAAAATGCCACAGCTCGGGACCGAACCCCCGCCGAGTCTATTAGTTTGCACGGTCTGTGAGTTTCTTTTATTAGATTAGTTTATATGTTTCCATTTCTGAAGTTCCCACACTTACTTAATATTCGAATAGCGACGATGAGTTACCTGTTCTCTGACTGGCATTTCTTCCCATCTCGAAGCCCGTCTTTGTCACATACCTACCGACTCCGTAATCCACGAATAACATAATAGATAAGAGGAAATAAATATTTTTTTCATTATACATGTTGAGATTATTAATTAATCAATGGGGGTTAATTAATGGGTTGATATGCTGGGCAATAAATGAGCTCTGGTTCGATTCCCGGTTGCATCTAGTTTATTTTTTATTAGAAGAAAAATGAGTCATTAAAGAAGAGTTGTGTTTAAAATATCATCTAATATACTATTATATATTTAATTAATTTATTACTAAAAAAAATTTCAAAAAATATTTTAATCAGATCAAATAATCATATTTTCATATTGAAGTAAACATTTCAAAGTCCGAAGGACAGATGGATAGACAGTCGGACGTCATTTATGTTTTTGAAGTATTATAAAGAATTAAATATTTCAATTACATGATAGTTTTCTTCCTCCCCCCCCCTCTCCTAACCATTATTATAGCATAATCCGTTATTTGAAATTAGCGAGAGTCCTCTTTCCGGGGGTCCTAATTTGGCCAGAGAGGGTCGACTTCTGATCAAGTTTATGATTGAGGGGAAATAGCAACTTGAACCCTTCTAAGGGCCGACTAATTGAACCAGTGTTTAGCCTTAAGTGAGAATTAAATTTTATATTAGTGAATATATCAACAATTCAAGGTTTGTAATAGGGCTTAGATCCAATTAAATTGGCAATGTTATTTATTAAATCATTCACTTATGGGACACTAAAGCTTAAGTTGTATTTCAACCTTAATTGAAATGTAACCTATTGGAGCAGAAAATAAGTAAATATATTATTACTTTATTTGCGATTATTATTAGATAGATAAAATAAGATAAGTGAAATTTTCTCCTCGAGTTTTTCTGAACCTTCTACACCTTCTTTTTATAATATGAGTAGAGAAGAGTTGTAGAAATCTAGTAAATAATTATTTAAGTGAAGGGTCAATTTTTTTAATCAAAGAAATATTTATTTGTAATATTCATTCATTTATAAACTTTGAAGATTTGATCTCTCCTTTCTATGCCCATTTTTTTCTTTTCTTGCTATCGAGCCATGAGAGGTCTGCCCCTCAATCAAATCTTTAATTTCTTTTGTCGATTGGCCAAAACAGCGAGAAAGAATTTCCAAAAACCAAATATCAATACGATTAATAATTCTCTTCTTACTCTTGACATTTATTTATATATTTAATCTATTTATTTATCTAATTAAAATATTATTTATTTATTCATTTATTTATTTAGATTTTATTCTGATGTAATAGTTAACTTAGTGGAAATTTGAAACGAAATCTCTCACTGACAAATATCTGTTTCCAGTGACTTAATGGTTATCTGTGATTTTCACCCGCTGACACCCGGACATGAGACACGAATGGCCGTAGCTGTCGAAACGCCCTTAAACTTCTAATGATAATTATTATTATGTTCCACATGCCTTAATTATGTTTTTACTATTTAAAGCAAAATAACTTTAATATTAAAAAATATTTGTTTAAAGGATATTTTTAATTTAATATATAGTCTATATTTAATAGGATTTTTTACTTTTAATTTATAACGTTTTCTTTGGCTAACAATGTCCCTAAGCAAGACTCTGATTTACAATAAATAACCTAATTATAATAATACATAATTATTAAAATTAAAAGATGTGATAATTAATAAAACAATTCGGTTCAACTATAAAATCTCAAAAAATTTAATTTAGTATGCCTATAATACTTGTCTTGATATCGTTACGATATAAAGAGTAAATAAAGTAAAAATATAGATAAAAAATAATTCATATACAAAAATAAATTTTTTTATTAAATATTTTAGAAACAAAAGGACTAAAAGAATTTAGAAAAAAATGTAAATAATTCTTGGAATTAAAAAAATTCTGTTAATTATCTGAAATAAGAAAAAAAAGTGAGGTGAGAAGAGCTCCGTGATATTTCATGTTGTTTTGTTGAATATTTGTTGCAAAAAAAAAAGTATCTCAAAAAATTTCACTATTCATTTCAATTACAACATTTCTTCTTAAACATTTTAACATTAAGTTTATGATCCCAATAAATAACATTTTTCTTTTAATTGCTAGAATGCTATGCTTTATTTAAAATACCGTCTCGGTCCGTATTAAATCATTCCTCGGGCCGCATGCTACCCAAGGGCCGCATTTTAGACATCCCTGTTTCTAAACAAAAGAAATAAAATAGTTGCAAGGCGGAATTGCACGTGGTCCATTGTACTCTGGTGATGAAGAATCCTTAGCACAAAGAAAGAGCTTGGACTTGATTAGTTGAGGCTGAGCTGAGCCACCCCTGGATGCGAATTCTCAAGGGCGGAGAGGGGGGAACCCTTAACAACGCAACAACCCTTGTTTCTGAATCTATTTCGTCTTGGTCATTGACAAGTTCTGGTTATTTTACTACTCGGTTTCTTTTTATGTATATTTCTCATCCAGCTAATAAGTCAATTATGTAGATAATTCTACATAAGGATATTAAAATTTTTACTTATTATTAATAATTTGTATTGAAATTTTATCTGAAGAATTTTATACATCAAAGTTAAATCCAAAAATGGTTTATTTATTATTATAAAGAGGAGGAATTCCTAACGACACTAAAGAGGTTAATAGAAATAAAAAAATATTTAATGACAATTATTCAATGGAGATTCATTAAATTCTACTTATAAATAATCTAAGTGAATTGTAAACACAGAGAGAGAATGAGTGTTCCCTTTTTCGGGGGAGGAAGGGCTGAAGACGCCCCTGGCCATCAAGTTGCGCTAAGATTGGCTGCGACCCGAAGGGCTTAAGGCGATTAAGCAACTCAAGCGCGCTAAGTCCTTGCTAAGACTCCAGAAGGAACTATCTACGTCTTGGCAACCTGTTTTACCACCCCACAGACACCCACCCCTATCTGGACTTGGTTAATGGAACAAACTTTAGGCACAACCTGTAACAAACATCAGACATCTACACACAAACCAACTTGCTTTTGAACGTTTTAATTGTATTACTCAATCACTTACTGATTAATCTTTACTTAAATTATATTACTGTTCAAGGTATGACAAATCAGAAATTATCTTACTCCACAAAGCAATGTATTCACTCTTCAATCATTTAATTACCCAGCAGTTTGATTCTGAATAAAAGTTAATTTCCGGACTCGAATCAGAGACCTTCCATTTTTTCGACTTACACGTGTGAAAACAACATATGTCATCAAGAATTATAAGCAGTTTCAGCGACAAATACCTTGTGCCAAATGAGTGTTTGAAGAAAAAAATAATAATCACATTTATTTGCAAAAAATTAAGCCTCCTTATTTATTTTTTCTTGCAAATACTTGGAATATCACTTTATGTAAATGTCATTATTGGATGTTGTGAATTTCATAATGTATATATGTGTATAAACATAAAATT
This sequence comes from Anisolabis maritima, assembly GCA_010014785.2. Classification (NCBI taxonomy): domain Eukaryota; kingdom Metazoa; phylum Arthropoda; class Insecta; order Dermaptera; family Anisolabididae; genus Anisolabis; species Anisolabis maritima. The sequence goes on along the minus strand of JAAAKE020129347.1, from coordinate 39,234 downwards.
TCGAATATATTTCAAAAGAATATACCTTATATTTTTGCTGCCATCTATCGTTCCTATTTAGAATTAAATGTCACAAACCGCAACTAAAAATCTAATTTTTTATTAAATATATTATTAACTACAATTAAATTTCACGTAATTAGAATGTCTTTATCTGCCAAAAATAATATTAAGAAAAATATTTTATTTTAATTAATTTGATTATAATCTTCAAAAATACTGGAAATAATATAATTTTAATTAATTAATTTATATGAAGCTTTAAAATAACATAATTTGTAGATAATCATCTAGATTGAGAATAAGGATAAAAAAAAGCTAAAGCGTGGTTAAGCATCGACAAGAAGGAAGCTAGTTTATTATTATCCTGTGAATAACCTTTAAGGAAATTTCAGCTACTCTTAATATTCATGAGATGAAAGATCATAAAAAGCATTTGCATAAATTCAAAACTTGAGTAAAAAAAATTATAAAATTTGTATCATTCTTCCAATCTATAATTAAAGCTTTTAATTTATACAAGTTCTATATCATCCTGGAGAGATTTTTTATAGTCGGAGGGCGCTTATTTTCCTAAGAGATTAAATAATTTTAAATTAAAATGCCCTGTCTCTTGGTGCAGAGGTAGAGGTCTTGCTTCACTTACCAAAGGTCAATAGATTGCTTACCGTTCCAAAAATTTATTTATATTATATTGGCTACCAATTAATATAAATAAATAAGTACGGAGCCTCAGATAGCGAAAAAGACTAAAAGATTAACGAATTTTAATATTTAATTCAAATTATTATAATATTATAAAAATAATGAATTAGCTATTAGGAAATATTAATAGATGCCAAACCAAAGATAGCGATGCAACAAAATCACCGTTATCCTTTTGGTTGATTTAATTAATTTAAGTTAAATTTTGTTGGAGGTTAATTTACCAATTTTTTTGTGTTAATAAAGAAATATATTTTATTAAATAGAAAAAATATGTTAATTTAATTATATTTAATTTATAAACAAATTTATAAATTAAATATAATAATTTCCTGTAGGGGGTGCAATAAAAAGGAAGTATTTCCATTCTCAATTAATAATGAGAAAATATTTACTTAATATAAGTCCTACAGTTACATAAGCGGTGTCTACATGATGGACCGAAACGCTGGGGTCAAAAGATGCGGCAAATGGGTGTGTCTGTTTGATCGGACTATATGTAAGGAAGGATGCCAGAGACGCCAGCATTTGAATATTTCATTAATATTTTAATAATAAAAATAATAAAATTAAAAAGTACCATTTAATCCTCAAAAGATAAATTTTATTTATTATAATTATTTTATAAAGATTAAAAAATATATAATTAAATTATTTATGCGTTCTTTTAATCTTGAGCATCAAAGTTAGCGGCGTAAAGGCATGAACAGATTGAAAACATTTTTTGTTTTTAAAATATTGCAAAGAGATAACGCGTAATATATTCTATAAATCTGCTGTGCCGATTGCGGGAGAATAAATCAGATGGAAAAATTCCCTACCAGTCAGATAAAAGTCCTGGTGAAATTTTTCATTCGCCAGCTCCTACAATATTATTCTCTTGAGGGGAGCTTCGGTCCTTCTTTAGTTGGTCTTCATCTGGGAAAAAGAGAATTCTGGCTAGCCAAAATATTTATTTATTTTTATATTATAAACAAAGGAATTTTTTACTCTCCTGTTTGGTGTTTTCAAAGTTTTCATAAATAATTTTATGAATTTTATTTTAACAAAATTCCAGGATCAATTTGTTGAAATAAATTCCAATCGCTAACGTCGTGCCCTGGTGTAATAAACAGCTTTTCCTTCAAGATCTTAAATTAGTTTGACATATTTATTATTTGAGCATATTAAAATACTAGACAACGAAGTTGCAACACTTTCCCCATCCTCTTTGGCCATCGCTAACCTCGCTATCCTCTGGCAATATAAGATGGCCGCTCTATAATCTTATCGAGTAAGCAAGTCATGTCAAGTTGATTTTTATTTTTAATTTTTAGGTTATGTTGTATAGATAAATAAATATCTTCTCCTTAATTGAATTTAAAATATTATATTGGCTACCAATTAAATAAAAATAAATAAGGACGTAGTCTAATTGGCCCCAGATGATAAAAATAAGGCTTAAAAAAATTATACAAAAAATCAAAGGGATTAAATAATAAATAAATAAATAAATTGCTAAGACTTTTCTCTCTATAAGGAAGTATGTTTATTATCTTATACCCAAATTTTTCCGTTTTTTAGAATAAATCCACTCAACGGATTGTTATGAAAATAGATCTAGGACTGGAGAGAAATGTCTTAAATCAATAAATTTAGGGGAGTCCTTTTTTACAGCCCCCATGCAGACCGAGGAGCTTCAAATTTTAATTGCTTCTTTGCCACTCCTATAAATGCTATAAATCTGTTAAGTTTCATCCTTTTCTGATGAGTGGTTCTCATATTTTAAAAAATTGGGAGGGGGTCAAAATTTTTATGATCATAATACTTTCCCCTTACTCTTATATATAATAGTGTGGGGAAAGTAAAATCAGTAT
>JAAAKE020129347.1:0-36573 GCA_010014785.2 Anisolabis maritima | reverse complement strand
GTATAATTTCACCTTATAATAAAAATTTTCTATTAAAAAAAATCAGGGTGAAATTAAATTAAGGAGTTCCCAGAATGGCGCAGGCGTCGAGGGTTCATTAGAAACGAAACGATCGCAAAATAATGATTTGACAGAAAGTAGAAGACTTGCAATAAAGTGCGCATTCTTTTCGCATTAGCCAGAGACCGCTTGTGCCATGTTGACAAACGGCGACAAGGGAAGTCCGGAAAGGGTGCAAGTGGAAGTATCGATGGGGGTGAAGCCGCCTTATGAGTCTTCGCTGACATCAATTAGTGACTTGACAAATGAAGCTCTAGGTCTGTTACACACAACACACTGCAAAACAAACACAACCGGATGTTTGCCAAACGTCCCCTCACACACACCTCTTTAACGCTTGAGTTATTGTTTACGACAAAAAAACAAAAAAAAAAAAAAAACAAATGATAATAATTATAAAAAGAAATGCTTATATATAATACAAATTCACCTTTTTAACTCAAAAACAAAAAACAAAGCTAGCAGAGTTAGTTAGAAAAAATCGGAGATTTGGACCAAAATAATTTATTTAATCAGCAGTGACATTTCGGTCATCTTCATGTTTTCAAGATCAATCTCTCAAGTAAAAAAAAATGCTTTTCATTTAACATTAAGATGTTGCACTCGACAATGTCGAAACAAACAAAACATCTTAATGCCAAATGGAAATCATTTAATTATTTGAGTGATTTATCTTAAGAAACTGAAGATGACCGAAATGTCGGTCCTGATCAAATAAATTATTTTGACCTAAATTTTTTTTTTTTTTTTTTTTTATTCCTTAAAAAATAATAATTTCCAAAAGTTCTTCCTTTGATTCCCCCGTCAAGGCCCTCCACCGCCCCCCCCCCCCAAAAAAAAAAATTTATATATGAAAGAGGAGAGTTGCATATTATATAATTCGTGTGTATTTTTACGTTCTCAATAGATAATGTTAGAGTTCTTTTATCAAAGCAATAAAATTCTATTTTTAGCGTTTATCTTTTTATCCCGGTCCTCGAGATCTCCGCTTCATCTACGCTTGGCCGGAAATTGAGCGCAGCCTCCTCCTCATCTGGATCCAGCGGGTGAGTTGGCGATTTTGTTTTTCATTCACTCTCCTTGTCTCTTTATGAATGATGATGTATTTATTATTTTTTAAAATATTATAATGATGTTTATTAAACTGTAATGAGAAACAAAATAAACAGTTTTGGAACATTTAAATTTTATAATGCATTTTTGTGTGACATATAATTTAATCAAGGGATAAGACAAGGAAATTATTTTTGTATCAATATATCCTCATCAATTGATTTCTTTTGTTTGTGTGTGTGTGGAGGGGGGGGGGGCGGCACAAAAATCTTGCACCCGGAGGGCATAAAACCCCCGAGGGCCCTGCGCCTATTCTTTTTCTCGAAATCATCTTTAATTTTTGTTCCGATTACGAATTTGGAGAATAAAGAAGAGGATTATATAATATGAAAAAAATAACAAATTTATAAAATTTTCATTTGTTAGAGATTTTTTTTAAAAGGTTCAATCTTGAAGCTTGCATCACATCATGTTCTTGGCTAAATAACGCACATGGTTTAGATTAAACAATATAGATATTTTAATGTTGGTATTTAATATAAAAACCAAACTGATAAATTTTGTTATTTATATTGTTCGCGCCCTTTGGGCGGTGTTGATACTTTAGTTAATATTATTATTCATCATTGGATTTTCACAATTTTAACCTGACTTTAATTAATGTAAGACATTGTGGTGGTTTTAGAGAGAGTACATAAATAAAGGAAGGATTAAACTAAAATAAAAGTAATTGGCTGAGGTGGAGATATTGGCGAGATAACGGACTATCGCCTCAGGGCTGGGCTGCTTCTCAATTCACGTTGTCGACTCTCATAATACTTATTTTTATTTAATTTAATTTATTCAAAAACCAGCTGGAGGCCTTCACCGAATCGCCATCGAATGAATAAAGATTTCCTCAGCACTTGTCAAAATGGTTTGCTCCTGGCTGTCACGAGCCCCCATTCGTGGGTGGTTCGGCACCTCCCCCGCGGATAACCCGCTCTTCTCTGACCCACTTACAAATCTCCACTCTATCTATGCCAAAAACTTTAATTATCCCTATTCTCTTATTAGTTCGGACCTTTATAAAAATATTTTAATAATTTATGTATTCAAAATATATATATATATATAATGAGAATAAGATAATTGAAAAAAAAAACGGGGTGTGTCCAAACCTGGGCTCTCTCTTCTTATGTAATTTAGAGATACAGCAGAGAACAAACGCTAGTTATTGTGAGAGCTTATAAACCAGGACCGTCATTTGGGGTGGGAGGAGAGGATAAGTAATGATATACAATAAGCTACTAAGCAAAGAAATGTAGGGACGAGAAGTGAAAAAAAAGATTGAACTATGACAATTCCAGGCAAAAAAAATTTGTCTGGACAATTTTTTTGTCTTATTTTCAAGTGCTCGAGCCCCCCTTTTGGTTATTTCGTGCCCTTTAGGTAGGTAAGAAGGTAAAGTTGATATAATGGCAAAAAAAAAATTTGAAATTGAACTAATGGTACCAAAATGTTTTTTGAGGTCCCTTGAGTCTATTTAAGTATAATACCATTTGGAATGGTAATTTCTTTCGTCCGCGATAACTCAAAAAATAATTATTAAATTGCCTTGAAATTTTGCACAAATCTGCGAGGGCATTGAATTTTGGTAAACGTGGGGGGGGATCGCGGAGGTACAAAATTTTTTTCTTAATTACTAGATAGTTTTTATATTATATATATTCTAATAATAGAAATTCCCTTGAGTAAAATGATATATAAAGGGAGCCGTCTTACTTCGAGTAACTTGTGGCCGCCATCCACGTACTTAGTGAAGCGAGCCCCTGAGTGTATCTATGTAATACCGTAAAACACTTGCATCGAAATTTGTTACAAAATTTATTTTTTATTGTACTTTAAGCATTGCGAGGCGAAATAAAATCAAAGAATATAATTAATTAAAATTCTTCATTATTAATTAAATTAAAGAAAAAAAACTCAATTAAGAATCTCTCCTAAATCTCAATATAAATTTGTTAGTATTTGGTCGGCAAAGTTGACCGATCGGGTTAGTCCAATCGATTTGTTCTTCATTTCATTTTAATAAAATTTGGAAATTTGACTTGGATTTGGAACAAATGAAAAAAAACTTCGAGCTGGGTGGATCCGCCCCACCCCCTTTGCCAGACAATTTTTAAACATCCAGATTAATTAATCATATCAAATGGTAATTTTATTTTATTTTTTCTTATTTACCTACTCTTTAATATTGAATTCCTAAAAATAAAATTTTTTGCTATAAGTGAACTGTTAGTATTTAAAACCTATATAATTAAAACTTTGATTAAGCCTTATCATAATTTTTCAAATTATTTATTTTTTTCTTTTATTTTTAATTTGACCAAATAGACAAAGGCATTACCAGAATTATATTTTCAGATTTGAATTATTTATTCATAGGTCTATTCCTCATTGGTGATAGGCATCTTGTGATTGTTACGATGTCTTTCTTTTGTCTTAATTTTACTGGGGAGGGTTCCTGAAAATGAGGAAATGAATGCCCCAATCCTCTCTTATAATATTTTATTCCTCGCGGGTATTTATAAGATTTGGTTTTGTTGCTCCCTGTCCAGAGAGAAGCAATTTGTGTGACATTTATTAATTTGAAAGAATCAAGGAAAACGCCGATTGGATTTATATGAATGGTTAGTGTCAGAAGGAACGAAAGGAAGACTTGAAAGAGAGGAAGGGGAGTCCCAATTTCATTTCCGTCCTCATGACATTCGGTGTCAAAATCTTGGATGCGTGTATTTGGGTGCGTGCATCCAAACAGACAAATGAATGGAAGTAGAAGAAGACAAGAAGAGAGAAAGAAGAGGCGATGAAAAGAGCATCTCGCAAAGCAAGCAGCCGAGGGCTTAAACAATTACAAGATTTAATTAAAAGTTGCGAGTCATTCATCACTAAGATTTGCATCCGCTCTGGAGCCCTCGTTCAGCCCTCCGAGCTTCGGAGGGAAGAAAAATCGCTCTCTGCTGGCGAATCTACAAATTACTCTGAAAATAAATTTCCACGTGCTTGACAATAAATTTTTCTATTCTATGTTTTTATTTTGTTGGGGAAAAAAAAGGAAAAACAGAATTCGTGGTTGTGATAACACAACCTGGCGCCGTAATTGTTGTAGGCCCTTATCGGCCCTAACTCGTCCCAGTGACAATTAACCCGATAATTGAAGGGCTGCGGCTGGAGGCGAATTGATGGCCACGTCGGACAGCTCGTAGTTCTTAGGGGAGCGATGTTGTCTGTTGGTGGGTGCGACATTCCCACCCGGCTCGTTACTGAGAGGGAAAATATTAAGACGGACCCTGGACCAGGTCCCAGGGGCAGTGACGAATCGTAAGGACCCTAGCTAATTGAGACGTGCCAGTGGGAACTCACACCTGCCCCCAGGACCCCATAGCTCATTTGCCCCCAACACACAAACACACACTCACGCACACATACACCCCCACCCATTCAAAGGTATTCGCATCCTAGACACTTCTGCGCTTTTGCACAAACCACCCCCGAGATTTACGCCCTTCAGCTATCCTCAAAATAATTGATGCATTGCATTTACCGAGATAGCTTTTTTATATCTCTTTCGGGTCTCACCATTTACTCGAGATTTATTATATTTCAATCAAACAAAATCAATGACATGCTTTGAATTTATTTATTTTTTTCTAAATAAATATATATTCATGCTGAGGGTAGTAAAAAATATTTAAATATTTTATATAAAAATTTTCATAAACGCATTGGCTTCCTTAGTGACTATTTGACGGTTGTCACGAGTTTCCCGAACTAAGGTTGGCACTCATTATTTCTTTCTCTCCCAATCTTCAATCAATTTAGTCTCATGGCTTATCCAATGAAAAGGCAGTTCAGTTTTATATATTATAATTAAAAATTATACTAATTCAAAAAATGTTATCTAATATCTAAATACAAATAAAAATATATTAAATGAATATAAAATTCTTTAAATTGCACTCAGGGATCTCAAACCTTGTAATTGGATAGTGACTACAAGTTACCCGAGCTATGACTGACACTTCTTCCAAGTAATTTTTTTCATAATGATGGCCTGTTCTGAATCTGAGCTTTGAGAATCAAAAAAGTCCGAACGAAATGAAATTCAAGGCACTACAATAATTTCCTTCAAAATCAGTTAAAAATTGAAAATTGTAATCTCTAAAATACATTAATAGGAGTAATGTAAGTCTAAATAAGTTCTTAAACTCAAAAACTAATCAGAGGGTACTGAGAGAGGCGATATTTTCTCTAACGATTTTGATTAAATTGGCTGTACATATAATAAAATAGATGATCTTTAAGATGTATTAATCTTTTCACACCTCAAGATAGTGTGGGCTCTCAATTTATTATTTTAATAATCCCATAGGAAAGATAGAACAACTCGTAACCATGGTAACAAAATATAAATATTTTTAAATTCTTTAAATTGAGAATAAACAAAATTCAATTGCCACTAATTTATTTAATTTTTTAAATAATTTTGAGAATTGATTAATACACACAAAGGTGAAATCTCAAAAATAAAAGCTAATATAAAATTTGAACCGGCTATCTAGGGTGACAGCATATCACACAATTTTCCTTACCTTAGATAAGAGAAAGTTGTGTGAAGTGCGACCGTCACACATTTTTTTTTCTCATCTAAGTAGTATAGCGAATGGTAATCGCCGAAAAATTGATTGTTCTTGACGTTTTGGACCACCCTGAGTCCCGTATGCGGCCCGCTACCGGATTCTATGCGACCCGCGAGATTATTTATTTATTTATTATTATTCTGTTATTATTTTTTGAGTACAAGCGTTTTCATTTATGAACTTCAATAAGACTAAATTCAGATCTCAACTAACAGACGCAAATCTCAAGTCCATATTATATATTATGACAAGAAAAATGATTCTTGATTACAAGGCACTAATGAGAAACTGATAGTGTCATTGTTAAAAACAGTATCGTATCCTAATTGAAAACATTTTGACGGCCCGCCTGACTTAGTATCAGCGCCCACGAGGCGTAAAAATAAAAATGTTTGATCAGCTCTGATTTAGATGTTAATAATATATTTAGTTAAACTACTTTCTCTTTATATGTGCATACGAGAAAGTCGAAGGAAGGCCACTCCCGATTTAGTTTAATATAAAATAATTAGGGAAAATTATTTTTAATATATCTAGAATCGATAAATTAATACTCAGTTTGGAAATTACTAATAAAAAAATTTGAGAAAATAGTCTTAGAGAATGGGGGATGTTTCCAAGTTGATGGGAGGCTGGGGGCATGATGGACCAAGCTTGTCACCCCCGACATCCTCTACCCTGGCCTGGTAATGAGCCGTGTGTTCCGGTTCGGCGTCAAGCCGAGTGACGCGAGCCTTTGCTTGTCTCTGGGTTATTGCGTCGCGCCCCTCTTGTGGGTGGTGTTTGGGGGGTGTTGATAGCAAGGGTAATTGGAGCCAGAAACACTTAACTGACGTGGACGAAGAGGGCTGCAATAACCCTTTGGCCGATGAAATAACTTAACCCCCCGAACGAAGGGGACGAGAAAGATGGTGCACACTTATCCAGTGATCCCGAGATAAATGAGAGATACTTTTCTATCAAGAGGGTTGGCAAGTTGCGCCCTCGACTTGGCCCCTTCCAGTATATTCGATCGCCTCGTTCGAGCTCCAAATTCTATTTGTCAATCACGAGAAAAATGATTGTACATTTATTAGGAGATGCGGTCGCCGCGATCGGTACAACACCCGCAACCAGACATTTGCATACTGAGAATTTGTCATTGTTATTCAAGCACATTTAGGAAGAAATTGAAATTTACATTTACACATCTCTAACATAATAATACACATCACTGGCTTTTTGTCAAGAAAAAAATATTTGGTGATATTCACAGAAAATAAAAAAGGCTAAAAGTTAATATGATATATAATGTCGCGGTGATTACAATTTTCTGTATATTTTATCTTATATATTCGTAACAAAAAGACAAGCCTTAAAGGGGGGGGGGAGGTTACATGCATGCAGCCAAAAAAGCCCTAATTAATTAATTAATCTTTAAAAAAAAACTTTTAAAATTTTTCGTGCAGCGTGTCCTAATATGCAACCCAAAAAAAATGTAAAAAAAATTCAGAGGAAGATCGTTTAGTAGTTGTCCTAAGGGGGTGTCCAGAGGGGCCTGGTTTCCAGCGGACACAAGAGAAAAATGATTTCATATAAAACTTTTAATTTGCCATTTTAAATGTAAACAATATAAAAAGTTTAACGCATTTTTTTAATTAATATATGAAATTCAAAGAAGGAAAAAGTCTTAATTATAATATTTAGATTTGTTCTTTTTGTCTTTTAAATAGTAAATTAAAATAATAAAAAGTCTATTATTTGTATAAATACTGGGCTTGCAGCTTTCGACTCCTTCCCCCTAGTTGTGCAACTAGCCTTTTTTATACCAGAAGTGATGCCTCAGCATTCCGGACCAGAAAAGAATAAGTGTGATGATGGCACGCTTTCCTTTATATATATATATATCCTACCTAACACAAATTTTTCTTAGGTATGATATATATATATTTAAAATTTATATTTTCAAACTGTAAAAAAATAAATAAAAAAGGAAAAGTGTAGGTAGTTTGTACCTTTGATACATAAAATTTCGAGAAAGTAATGGTAAGTGGTTAAATGTATGCATAGTTTTAGTCGTGAAATAGTGAAGGTAAAATGGAAAGTGTATAATTTCTGACACATTTTCGTCAATTATGATGAATAATATATATATTGTAAGCTATTTAAAATGGTAAATTCTATAACTTACACAACAGTTTAGACATACATTGACAGGTGAAATAAAGTATGTTTAAATATTGAGGGAAAAATTTACGACAAATGTTAGTCGATTATGATATATATTATATATATTGTAAGCTATATTAAATTGTAAATTCTATAACTTACACGAGACTCATCGAAACCTACATATTTGGTATGTATAACCCATGTTTTTTTATGTTAAAAAACCCTATTTCAAATAGCAAAATAAGTCTATATTTTCTATATTTATTTTTATCAATACTTATTATCATTTATATTAATCTTTTTAATTGTTAAAATTAATTTTAATTAATATTTTCTTAGTGTAAATAATAAGATGTAGGTAGTTTCTATTTTTGATATATAATATTTCAAGAAAGAATTGCTAAGTAAAGGTTAAATATAGGCATACATTGACACGTGAAATAGAGTAGGTTAAATGGAAAGGGTGTAATTTATGATAAAGCATCGTCGATTATGATGAATAATATATATATTGTAAGCTATATATTAAATGGTATATCCTATAACTTATATGAAATTCATCGAAATCTATCTTTTTGAAATAATTATATTCTTTTATGTAAAAAAATTCCTATTTCATTTCTCAAAATATGTCTAAATTTATATATTTTTATATCTATTAATTTTACTTTTAATTTAATATTTATTTATCTATTAAATATATTCTGGTATATATATATATATATATATATATATATATATATCAAACACATATATATATATATATACACGCCCACCCAGCTCTGCTCATCTATGATCTTTCTGATAATATAACTTTACTTCAGCAAAGTATCTAATAAAACCTTGGATTTTATACTAAGACTGGCAGTTCTTATTTTCTTTTTATGCCAGCCTTTCCTTCTAGCATGCGATGGCCTTTCTCTTTCTTTCTCAGTACCATTTGCAGGCCTTAATGATGAGTGGGGGTGCAGAAAGGTGAGAGGTTGACGAAGTAAATGTAATTCACTTTAGGGAGGGGTAGCAGGGCCTCCTAATCTTTATTATTCAACAATAATGATCGAGTGAATAAGTAAGATTTCTAAAAATATCTCAGCCATGTATTTGAATTATAATATAAATTAATTTTTATTTTAATGAAAAAAAGAGGATGACGATATTGATATTTAACAAAATTTTAGATTTGTATACAAGTGTGTTATTATTATAGCAATTTAATCAATTGAAAATAGAAAGGATGAGGTGAAAGAAGAAAAAAACTCAATATATTATTTATTTTTTTATTTATAATTTGTCGCTCCTCGGCAAATTTCGGGTGCACTAGATGACCGTGGAGAAGAGCAATTGACATGCGGGAGACAAATCATGCCGACTGCTAATGCGATCTGAATAACTAATTATCTTTGCGGTGAAAAACGCCATGGGAGCGGGAGAGACCTTGCAGCGTAGGATAATAGAGAGAAAATTGGATCGAAATTGACAAGAGGGCCCCCGTTCGAAACGCATTTGGATGTGGTGTATAAAAAAAGGGCGTGAAACGCAGCATCATGGGTCTTTTGGTCCTGGAGTCCAGGGAACAGAGCCGCACTTCGTAGAAACGGCGATGCGCTTCGCTGGAACGGCGCCAGCCTCCTTCAAAGGAGCACAATCTCCTTCTCTTCTTCTTCATCGTCTTCTTCTTAACACTCGGGCATCATTCTTCCCGCACGGCTTCTTTTTATTTTCTCATTGAGAAGACATTATGAACGGGAAATAAAATCGAATCCATGAAGAAGAGACAATCAAAAAATATTCCCTCCTCACCCATTCGTTGCTGATTCACATTAAAAAGTACTCGCTCTAATGGGATTTTTTTTAATTCTTCAATAAATGTTTTTTCTATTAAAATGTTATAAAAATATTCTATTTATCAGACTTAATTATTCTTCAATATCTTTCATAATTATAAATAAATAAAAAAATAAAAAACATTCAAGGATTGTTTAATTGAAAATATCTTTAAGCTAATGAGGAGCTGGATCTGGAGGAAGCTTCCTCGCAGATGCACTTGGCAAAATCACATTTCAGTGGTCCTTAAAAAAAAGGTCAAATGATTTAAAATTTCTATTAATTGAGATATTATGAGAACTTTTTTTTTACCAAAAGGCAAATTTTGTTAGCATTCTTAGCCTCCTCTCTTCTCTTTCTCCCTCTAAAAAATGTCTTAGCTATGGCCCTAGATTGTCGTCAAGTGTTCGGTTGTCTGGTGCAGAGGAAGCACAGCGATGCCCGGATAGGCTGGAGATCCCGGGTTCGACTCCGTAGGGCAGCGATCACTTGATCCACCAGCAAAAGATATACTCAAAAGAAATTATTAAAAAAAAAATTTTATAAAATTATTTTTTATTTAATTGTATTTCATCACCAAATAATTCCTAGATAAAGTTTTTTTGCAATTTTTACGAAAGAACCTTAAATTTTATTGTTCATCTACCAATAAATTTCCCTTGTGTCAGGATTGACAAACTTGGAATAATTTTCTTAGGAGTATACTGGGCTTCAGTTTCAATTTCTCCCCATTAAAAAAATATAATATTTAATTATTTGTAAATTATTTTTAAAATATCCTTAAATTCCAATATTTTTAAGCAGTTATTAAACGAAATTATTATTAATATTTATAGAAATTTATTTATTGCGAAAATTTTGTAAATTTTTTAATTTAAATTACAAAAATTTAAAAAAAGAAGAGATACAAAGAATTTTTTAATTTAAATATTAATATGTAGAGAACTTTATTTATATTTAAACATCTAAGGGTGGAATATTAAAAAACAAATACTGTAAAAAATGAGTTGGTTATTGGATTTGAATCAGACTCTGAAATAAAAAAAAACCAATTCGATATCGAATATTGATATGGAGATTTTTTATAAATATAATATAATAAATATTGACTTTAAAATAAAATCATTTCCATTATTTTGCTTTGAAATTAGAAAAGAATTATTATTAATTTTAATATATATAATAGTATTGATTTATTTGAATTTATTATATATGAGTGTATTAAGACATGGAGTTTCGAATTCAAAGCGACTCACGTTAATTCAATATATCCACTTTTATTTTTGATAGCAATTATTAGGGCGTTACAACAAGACACCCCTTGTAAGGGTAGTATATCCGAGAAAGTGGATGGTCTCTGGTTCAAGTCCGGGAGGCACCAAAACAATCATCGTGCACTTTCTAAACGATATATTGACTTTTAGTCTCTTGGGGCGTTTTGAATAGCATTACTTTTTTCTAAACAAACCCCTATTATTCATTGTTTATTTTTTCTATATTAAATGATTATATTTTAGTTAAAAAAATCAAGAAGTGTTAAGAATTATTTTTTGACAAGGATTAATGAACCTACGACGAGGAGATCCAAAAGGACTGTAATTATTAAAACACTTGTATTCTTAATTTAATCAATACAAAAGATATTTGGCTTATTTCATTATAGATTATTTTTATTTAAAAAATTAAATTAAATCACATTCCACATATCATAAATAGTTTTTTATTTATTTATAAATATTTCATTTCATCCCATCATTGACACAATGCAAGGTTAATGTTAGAAGTGAAAAATGTGAATAGTGATCATGATTTACCTAAGCTAAGTACTATTAGTATTTCTTCTATTCCTCCTCTCCTTCATAAGCGCTTCTTATTTTTCCGTTAAATTCATAGTTTACAATGCCAACCCTGGATTCCCTGGACAAGGAAAATGGAGAAACTGTTTATTAAAAAAAATATCTGATAAAATTGTAACTGAATGGGAGGCTCATGTGATTGGCAATGGCGTTAAAAATTACAAACTTGTAATTGTATTGAGTTTAATATTTCGAAGGCTTTAATTTTAAAATGCTCATTTTCTTCAGAGGTAACTGATTTTAACTTCAAATTATATATGTCTTCCTGGCAGTGTTTTCTTTTATGTATATAAATATGAATGAAATAATAAATTCTATCAAGAAGACATTCGAGGGAAAATGGGAATTACCTATGAAGAAGAGAAGAAGAGCTTGTTAAAATTTAAGCTTTCGAATCAGCAGATCAGAAATATAACAAAAGAGAGGAAGCCAGCCAGTGTTCTATTTTGATAGATGCTACTAGCTGACTTTCTCTCTTTTCTTACATTTCTAATTAATTAGAGAGCTCGACATTTGGGTTACCTACCTTCAAGCAGACAAACACGAAAGAATTTATGCACCCTCTGGTACTTTCTAGCGTTATACAGTAGTACCTTTTTGCTCAATCACAACTTAAATTGTTTTCCAAACCCACTTTATAGAGGAAATAAGATATGATAAAAATGATATAATAAAATTGTTGAATTTAAACGTCATTACGGAAGACTCTTGCCTATCGGCAGCCATTAGTAGCTTGTTAGCTGGACTCTTAACCTCGGAGAGATCTCTGTGATAATGATTTAAAAAGATAGGACCAAGGCCGCCAGCATTTCAGAAATGTTTTGATGAAGAGCAAAGATTTCACGCGCAGAGGCTGTTGAGATTACTTGGCAGAATGAAGAAAGAAAAAAAATAATCCTCGACAAATTCCTTCATTTCATTGTTAGAAAACAAGCGAAAAACCTACGATTTTAGAACATTCCAACGAAATTCAACTCAGCCAATGATGGAAAAATCCATATAAATATATTATTCGTGAAATAAGAGAAAAGAAATGCCAGCCTTACTTGTCGCCATAATCCATGTGCGAACGTGGGACAAAGGGATTCTCTCTCTATACTTTATTTATCAGGGAATTCTGGATGGGAGAAAAATTTCTGAGCCAGATTTGTATAATTTCTTTTAGTAAATACGTTTTTTGTTTGAATAACTAACTTATAAAAATAAATATTAATGTATACAATATATTGCGATTTTCTAGATTAGAGGTTCCCAAACAGTGGGGAATTCCCTTCAAGAAGATTTTAGTGTTTCAGGGGGGAGAATCGAGGTGCTTAATAAAACAAAATAATTTTCATTATAAACTTTTTTTGCCCTTTTTTTTCATCATAAATAATTTTTTTTTTTATTTTTAATTATAAGAGGGTGATGTTTTTTAATTCATATATTTATTTATATTTTTAATTGTATTTTTCTTCGTTAATGTTAACCTGCACACTTTATATATTTAATTATTTTTGTTTAACTTGACGCTAAAAGTATTAAAAAAAAAAAAAAAAAACTATTCATTCCACTATTTATTGTTATTTTTTTTACTGGACCCTTCTTCTTGCTTGGAAGGGGGAGAAAAACGAAAAAGGTTGGGAACCACTGCTCTAGATGGTATATCTGTTTATTTACATACAGACAAATCCGTACCCATTTATAACAAATTTGTTTATTAATTTGGATATTAGTCAAAAAAATAATAATTAGGTAATCCTAATTGTGATTTTTACTTTCACCATAACTCGTAAATACTTGAATGGATCCAACAGTCACAGCATCAAGGGGCTTTATTTTGTTGCTTCTCCCTTGAATATTTACGGTCACCTACACCGACCATAAAAAATTATTAAGTCTCTCTGATTGACTGATTATATAATGCAATTTTTAAAAATTCGGTTTTATAAAAAAAATTCATCAATATTTATAAAGATTATTTTCTTTTTTTTTTATTTGAAAAAATATGGAGATAAGAAAATGTGTCCATCGAATGCTAGAGGCGAAATAAGATCTGAAATTATAGTATATAAATAAAATTAATTTGGAATTTCCTTTACTAGTTTCAGGTACCATTTTATTTCTGATTTTATTTCATTTTCTTAGCATCGGTCTACCATTAACAAGTTTTTAATGCGCTCCATTAATGTCAATATGGTGAATCGGCGCATAAAGCGCGCATTAATGCTAAGCACTTTAGGTCCGGTAGAGACTGCAGGCCCTCTTTAAAGAGATGTATTTATTTATTTTTATTTGGACAAGCCATGGTCGTTTGAGGGTCGGCAGTAAAGATTAGATCACTTTTATCGGCGGCTGGAGAGCCGGGGGCGGAGGCCCGGGGGCGGAACTGGCCCCCGGGGGCCAACCACTCAACCACACATGAACACATATATTTAACCGAATGGCCACGCACACATCCATCTTGGCAGTTTGGCGGTGGTAGCGACTTGCTAGAGATGATCTGGCCCGCAACTCTTTCCGGCCAACGGCAATTATTTCACAGCAATCGGCTATTAGGTGATATAATAGCGAATCAGAAAAGAGCAAACATGCTATTAGTAAAATTCTATCCACGATCCAGGCGAGTTTTTATGTCCAAATTCATCCCTTTGGATATTAATTAATTTAAGTAATTAAAAGGAAGGGGGCTTTGGAGGATGGCTCACTCCACTCTTCCTGCCTCACAAATAACACTTCTAATTTAGATAACAGGTCATATATAATTCACTTTAGATTATATTTTATATTATTATTATTATTATATTACTTATATTAACTGAGCCATGGTCTGGATGGTTGGGAGATTCTGCGTAGTCTACCCAACTTTCCCATAAATTCACTCACAAAGAGTGATTGGAAAAATTTTATTTTAAATAATTTCAAAGGAAGAAATAAGGAAACGGAGGCGTGGGGGGCTTCGAGTCACCCATCATCAGCACAAAGGTCGAGGATATTATTTTTCTGCCTCCAACAATCGTCATGGATAAAATATTGTTGTCAAGTATCTTTATATAAATGGCTATGAGGTCACTTTATTGATGTAGATATATTATTATCACGATAACACTTTGCCTTTTTTTGGAGGCCCTACTTAAAAAGCGAACTAAATTAGAAATTTTTTATTATTTTTTTCAATCATACTGTTTTTTCGATGGATTGATACGCTTGCCCCGATATTCTAAGCTTGGGGCATTTGTCATTGGTGAAAGAAATATCTTTTGGTTTTGGAATATTTAAGGACGAGGCAGAATCCGGGTGATGGCCTGCCCTGGTGTAGAATTATGGTCACGTCTGCGATTTAGAGCTGAGGCAAGATGGGGACTCCTTAGGGACCTCAGGGACCAAGGGGCGAGCGTCACTCGCCCTCTCACTCTCTCTCTGGGCTATATGTGAAAAGCCACAGACCTGGCCACTTTGTCTTCTGCACATCCTAATCAAAATCCCCGAATATATTGCCTACACATTTCATTAAATATATTCTCTATATATCTTATTTAATAATTGAAAATTACACTCTAAATAGCGAATTCCAACGTAAAATAAATTGGATAAATTTTAACGATGGAAGAAGTTTGTGA
Organism: Anisolabis maritima; assembly: GCA_010014785.2. Lineage (NCBI taxonomy): Eukaryota > Metazoa > Arthropoda > Insecta > Dermaptera > Anisolabididae > Anisolabis > Anisolabis maritima. The sequence continues at coordinate 21,348 of JAAAKE020129347.1, read as the reverse complement.
TTGAGTTATCTGACTGTCGATAAAATATTGCACGAGTTCGGGATTAATATTTCCCTCAACTTTTCCTCCTCTGCTACCTATTTTTCAATTATTTAATATCAAAAAATTAAATTTACATTTTGTTTATGATTATACTCGTATACTTAATTTTATTTCAGAGATATCCTCTCAAGAAATATTTCAACTAACTTTAAACCTTATAATAAATTAACATTAGAAATATACTTGTTTAACTATTTTAGAAATATTTTTTCTAGAACTGATTCTGTCATCCTCTTTCTCCGTGATTCGGGGCACTTAAGATGCGACCAAGTGAGAGGCCCATCACGCAGCCTGACGCTGACGAAGAAGGGAAGGTAAAATAAATGCCAGCCTTAGTTCGGTAGTCGCCATCAACGGGGGAGTCTTAAAAAGGGGTAAGAAAAGATATACTACTATATGTAGCCAATGTCGGAAGGAATGAAAATTTTATGATATTTTTTAGAGCGTAAGTTATTATTTATTATAAATTATAAATAAATAAAAATAAAAAATTATTAGAAATTAGCGAAAAATATAGATTTATTAATTGACTCCTTTAATATAATTATATTATATTGATTAAAATAAAATACTCTAATTTGCGCACAAAAACATTTGAAAAGATTGCTTCTGTAGAAGCCAGAGACATTCATTAACACTTTTCTAGTAATTTCTAAGAAACTTCTTCATGGTGTAATTACTTTCGAAGTAGAGTGGACTTTAATAAAATTTTAGTTGCTCTAAATAATTTAAAAAGTAAATTATTCAGTGCAACAGATATTTTAATTTGTTTTTATTTATCATTATGTATGTTAATGAATTCGCTCAGGGGCGGGTATCTTGTTATTATGTGGCCGGCGACGGCTACAAAGCTTAGATTGACACAAAATTTTTTGAAAATTATTTCTAAGTAAAGTCCCCGCTTATTATTATTATTTATGGCTACGTTTAAAATGGGGAATGAATTGAAATGCCATTATGTGTACCGTGTACTCTTGAGACGATAATTGCAGTGAAATTTGCAAATGTATTTTTTGAAATGATCAAATGATAGGTTGACTAGTGAGGTGAGCCCATCTAATGACAATCCCGAGTAATCGTGACTCGAGGCGCTTTTGTCACGCATTATCGCCGATACAGTCATGAGACGTGACCCTCGTTGCAAGTGACAATCGCTCACTTAAACGCCCACAGGCCAACTTAATTAATTATTCGCTTTTATGGTCTTGCCCCGGATAATTAACGAGCTTTTTTTGCCATGTACAGATGTGGGTGCCGGCGGCCTCTCTCGCACACACAAATAGGAGCTCAAAAGTGTATAATTTGTTGATGATAGGTTTGTAGAGGACTTGCGCCGGGAAGGAGGGTCGCTTAATTAAGGAGTCGATGCAGTGCATTCGCTCTACGCTCCGGCAATTATTCGCCTCGCGTTTAGGTATTTGGTTTGGGACCGCCCTCCACCCTGCAACCAAATCACATTATTTACTATTCCAGAGGAGAATTTTATTTTATAACAAACAAACATTCAATATCGGAACTTTTCAATGGCTCGTTAATGTTGATCATCCAATTTTTTTTACTTGCATTTCCAAAGGAGTTAAAACTATAGTCGGAAGGCTTGGAAAATTATTTATATACAATGTAAATATATAAATGTATATCTATTATTATTAGAGAATCGATTAACGATATACAGTACGAGGGAGAGAGGGGGGCAGGGGGTGCGCTTACCATACCTAAAGAGGATCTTGGCCGAATCAACCTCTAAGGGGGGTAACGTTATAACGTTTAGGACCTTTTCATAATCAAGTTGATTTGGAGTTATAAAGATTAGTTATATAAATATCTAAAAACGGATTGAGGATTTGTTTCATAATATAATATATTAACTCAACACATTTATTAATGAGATGAAAACTTGAAATAGATGTAGAAGGAAATTTATTTTGAAAGTAACACCTCTTCTTGTGAGAAGACCTAGAAAATGTGAAGAGATAAATTTTGCAAGGGTAAGTTGTATTTTTCCCTTACATAGAAAAAACGCATTCGATAATAAGCGAGTATGCGCAGTACATATAATTAATGAAAATGACCTCTATCAAAGAGAGTATTCATTTAAGTATCTAAAACTTTCTCCCATAAAATGCAAACTAGGGAAGTAGTATTTAAAAAAACATAATTTTTTTTGGTTTTATAGAGATTTTCTCACTTAAAATTAATAAATGAACTTCCTTTTCATCTCCACAAAAGGAAATAGTATTAGTCCATTAGTAAATAAAGAAAAACTTACGAATGATAGAAATTTTTGAGGGGAAACATGAAAGTGTTCAGATCGTATTTAAAAAGAATAAAGTAATTAAGGGCATAGAAAATATATTTCTTTAATGCAAATAGAAAAGGAATTTTTAATTTTTCCAAAACTAATGGAATTGGCATACAAAAAAATTGGAAACAAAAATGAAATCGAGTTTTTCACGGCTAGTCTTAAATAATTAATTAAACTTTATTAATAATAATTATAAGATTAGGTTCATTAATCATCGAAATAAATCTTCAAATATTTATTTATATATATATAATATATCTAAAGTTAAATTTATTTTTAAAATAAATCCATGAAATTATTATTTATTTATTTTTTTGTTAGTGATATTTCTCTTGTATTCTTTTTCTTCTGGTAAACAATAATTAATAGAGAGAATGCCTCGTGTGAAAGGTGGGGACTGAATTATCGTTCTCTAAATAACATGCAGTGATTTTTTTAAAGAGAAGATTCGAGCCCGAACAAAATGGCACATGCAACCGCACCCAAATATCATGATTATACTTATTGGCCAATGGCCAGTCCAAGTGAGTGAGCTAAGACCTGAAAAAGGTTTTTTTTCTCGGTCTTCGTGAGAGAAAAGTGTTTGTAACCTGCGAGCGAAACGTGACAGATTCCTTGGCCTGAGGCGAGGTCTGATGACGCCCACAGCATTCGGCCGCGAGGTCACTTCGGGCGGCTCAAACCACTTCTTAATTAACTTTTCATAACCAGATCGACATAGGGATTTCTATATTCTTTTTCTGAAAAGGTTATAACAATAAATGTTTATGATTAATTGGAAAATGGTTATATATATATATATATAGATTTAAATTCAATTAAATAAAAAAAAATTTTCTAATTAAATTCTTATACTTTACTAAATCAACCCAAAAGTTGTATATGGGAATCTCTATGATGTTTTTCGAAATCGAGATGCTAGGGATTTCCATGAATTGAAGTACCATGTGTCCAAAAATTGATCGAGCACTAGAACTAAGCGTAGGACCAATTTGGACTTTTAACTGTTATTTAATATCCAAATGAATTGCAATTTCAAAATTTCAAATATAATACATTGCAAAATTCAAAATTTTAACTATAATAGTTAACCGCACAATAATAGTCATTTTTGGATTTTTGCTTTCTTTCTTAGCCAAATGAAATTATTTCTTAATTTTTGTTGATAGAATTTGTTATAAATTTTTTTTTTTTAATAGACACTTCATGGAGTTTATAATTCAATAAATGTAATAATAAAATTAAATATATATATAGCGGACTATTCATTTTCAAAACGGTCGTATGGTTTGAGGTTTGATGGGTCAGCGATTGATAACTGCACTGCCAGTCGGGTAGAAAGTTTGGCGGTTAACATTTGAACCCTCAAAAGGCTTTTCAAACCAAATGCTTCAACTCAAATGCCTCCGCACACTTTCAAACTTAACATACCAAGATTGGTACGACCGGTGTGAAAGTGAATGGCCCGTTAATGATAAAAAAATTTCGAAAAAAGCTAAGTTTCGGAGCCTGAAAACTTCGGAGCTTCGAAACTCATGAAAATGAATTAAGCTCACAAGGATTCTAATTGAATTAATTGTTATTGTAATAATCTAAGAAATCATTAAAACTAAAGAAGAAATTGAAAATAAAAAATGGATAATTCTGTCGCTCTAGTTTCCGCCGCCGTTTTACTCAAGATAATCTCCAATGTGTGTGTGTGTGTGTGCTTGTAGACATTAATTAATTTTTTAAATTAACCCCCGTACGTTAATTAGAGCAAAAGAGATTTTGTTTTTGTTTCCCATTTCACCCAGATATCAATTATATTACTGCGCGGTCAGTTTTTGATAAATCCTTAGACACCTGGCTTCCTGAGTTGTCCGAGACTCCCTCTTAAAAAATGACCTAACTGTAACTGGGAGTCACGCAGCTGACTTCGTGTCAGCCTCCGAATGGAAAAAATGTTTATTTCCATTGATCGGGGCTCGCTTTTTTTTTCTTACTCTTTTTCTCTTTTTTGTCCGATCCACATCGTCCACAAACTAATCTCAATCCTAGAGATAGGCAACCGGTCGGCAAGAACAGCTGATCCGATTGCCTGACCGCAGGATCGAATTCAAAAAATCTCTTTTGAGAACAATATCGGTCAGATTGATTTTCGATTGTGGCAGTGGGAGGGAGAGAGAGGGGGCTGGGCCACAATTGAACGCCTTGCTCAATTTGGGGTGTCTTGAGACGAGGGTGCAGACCCTTGATAGGACCCCCATGTGACAAGAGGATGTGAGTCCGTTTGCTATCTACCGCTGTCACACTCGCGGTCCATTTCATGGGTCATTACCTTCCGGCTTCGGATGATGGATCGTAGACTGACCAGACAGACTCAGGAGGCTCCAGCACCTATAATCACGAGGCTTGGAACAAAGGTGACGAGTCACGTGCCCTTTCTGCCCAAACAAATTCATAGTGATTTTTATTTACAATAGACCAACGAACATAAAGACTGCGTGATAATTTATTATGAATAAAGTTCTTGAAGTAACAATTCTTATTTCCTAGCCTTTTTTCAGTTAGTCGGGTCGATATAAAAGAGAGAAGAAAGCAAGCCGGCCCGTCGCCGTGTTTGGCGAAGAAAGAGCGAGGAGAGGTCTTAGTTCGGGTTGCTCGTGGTCTCCATCCACGTACTTATAATATACCTGGTGATAAAAGCCATAGACAAGTAGATGTTCGTTATGCAAGCTGACATTTATTAAATGATTAAAAATTTCCATTGAGAAATTTAAACAATTGTCCCGTTATGTCGTCAGGATCGGGATGGAGATGTTCGAAGTTGGCTGCTTCTTCAATGACAATTGATGGCTTCGAAGTCGATGAAGTAATATGATTAAGACATTTTGTAAACGAGCAAAATACCAATCAACAATTGAATGATTGACCCTGGTTTATATAAAAACTGATCTTGCAAATTTTATACTACTCAAATCGCAGGTTATCGCTCTGATTTTTCAACTTATATCGTCAAACTAACCATACCTAAAAATAAATACATATTTTTCGCTAATTTCTAATAAAATTTTCTTTATAATTATTCACATAATTTATACCAATTCAATTTATAAATTTTATGTTCGTAAAATTTATTTTAAATCAAAACATGATGTACGTTTCTCGGGATGAGATTTTTTATCAAAATTAATATAAATACATAACGCTTATGTCCATGTATGTATTTGATACTCCTTAGTTAATATTTAATTATTTATTAAATTATCCACTTAATAAAGTAATTTTTTAATGATCTTTAGAGAATAAGGACTTATGCCGTAAAAAGTACAAATAAAAATATATTTTGAAATTTTTTTTAAGGAAGATGATGATAGATTTGATTTTTAATCTCGCTAAACTCTCATTTCCTCTTCTCATTATGAAACAATTAGGCTTTCGGCCGGAAGGATCCTGGCTCGATTTATCAGCTCCCCGGCAACAGCCATATGATGTTCAATTAACCGGTGTCAGCCGGTGTCAACTGAGCCTGGGGCGCTCTTCTCTCCTCATCCCCCAGCCAATGGGTCAATTAAACTTAGCTCGTAACGGCGGCCTCCACAAGATCCGTCTTGGCCGTGACAGAGGCCGAGAGCCGTCTTGTCTTTGGAGGCCGTCGGCTCGCTAATTAACTGCCGGTTGCAATGTCCCGGAGAAACAACCCTCAAAACAAATCAATAAATAACGAACCCAAATTAAAGACCAACCTGCCCTCACTCAATGACATACAAATTTTATAGCATAGATAGGGACCAAGCTATAAAAAAATTATTCAATACAGACTTGTTATAATTAGAAATATAAAAATCCAAGCTTTCTCGATTGTTATATTTTTTTATTAAAAATTATTAATTCTATCAAACATTTTTTTTTTAAATAATTTTTAGAAATTTTATTTTTTTAAAATATTATTTAATTTAATTATTACATTAACTAGTAGGAAAACAAGTGGATATGAGGGTTAGACAATTGATATACTAGAAATTAGGCCTATAAAATTGAATCAAAAAGAATATTTGTAATAAATAAAATAAGTTTATCTAATAAATTAATAAAAGGGAGAGGGAAGGATTATGACAATCCTGAAGCCCCCAACCTTTCTAAAATTTCTACGCTACTATAAACAACATCCATTTCACTTTTTCGTATATGTAGTATAAAGAAAGTATTGTAGTTTTTTCCAATTTCAATCTACTTACTATATACGAATTTATAAAATTCCTTTTATTTATATGATACTTAATATTTTTATTTTTTTATCTAAAGTTTTAAGAAGTTTTGTTATTAAAATTATCTTTCCTGGTTCTTTTAACTTTAGCGCTTATCATTTTTAATAAGGAGAGCCTTCCGAACACAAGGGCTATCCCTCCCCCTTCTCTTCGACCTGCTACCCTAAAAAAAGCTAACCTCTATATATATTAGTTAGAAACAAAAATAAAGAAAAAGACCAACTTGATTGTTTCTTTGATAAAACATTTCATTTATATTATTAGATATTTACTTTAGAGAGAGAGAGAGAGATGAAGAGAAAAAGCGCTGTCATTTTCACGTTTGCTGTTTGTGTCGGTAAAGACCTCGAAATAATCTCACGCCGTTGAGTGGATTTTTTTTATTTATTCCAAAAAATGAATATTTAATTTTATTAATTTTACATTTTGAATAAATTCATTAAAAGTGGTCTATAAAAGAGTTGGTTTTTGAATTAATAAACGGCGACTTAGCTCTGACTTGTTCCCCTCCTTAGCTTGTCTCTCCACTCCCCCTGAATCTCAAATAGTTGCAAAATAACTTATTATTATTTATTAAATTATTATTAATTAATAACATTAAAATCACAATAACAATGCAATCTGAAAACAAAGAATATAAATAGTTATTATAATTATTTCACTCCAAGAAAACGTGCTTTATTGTATTGCACTACATTGTTAGATGCAAATAATTTTGTTAATCAGGGAAGTCATTAGAGGCACTCGCCCCTCTCTCCAAGACTTTGAATTAATTTTTAAACTTATTATTGTTTATCTGGAAATTTATTAATAAAATTAATGAAAGGGTTAATTAATTAATATGTAGTTTTATTTTGATCAAACATAGCGGTTGATTAATTCAATTAATAAGAGAAAATTTATTTTAAATATTAAATTTGTTGCAAATTTTTTTCAATAAATTTCAATAAAAATATAAAAATTTGCATATAATCTTTTTTTTTTTTTAATATTTTTACTAAAGTTTTCAATTACTTACTTTAAAAAAAAAAATACAATATATAAATGATTTCTTATTCGAAACTTAAAATTTCCAATATTTTTCACGGATTATTTTGCATAATGGAAGGAATATACGTCGAAATAGGGGGCCTTGAAAATATTCTAGAATTGTGGGTGGCGGTTAAGATTATGAAATGAATTTCTTAGAAAACAAATAATTTCAATTATTTTCTAAAAAAAATTTTAAATATAAAACAAAAACAGATCAGTTTATTTTATGATTTTATTTGTGATTTCAACCCCCCCCCCCCCCACAAGTCAACAGTAAAATGACGCCACGTTATTAATGCAGTTATTTATAATATTCGTAAATTGGCTATATTAAATTACTATTTTTAGAGTATTTTTGTTTTTTCCTTATTAACCCGGTTGCCATCAGCTGATTCTCTAAGGTTTATATTCTTTTATTTTTACAATATTAAATATTTTTACGTACGTCTTCTCTGTCCGTAATATGTAATTAGAACAATGAGCTAATTTGAAGAAAGTTGGTCTCCACGATTCGGGCCTAGTAATACTAAAGATGAATATATTGTAAAATGTTGAAATAAATTCAATTGACTATCCTGGGCTAGGGTTTGGCGAGTGTGACCTGTGCGAAATGTTTGGCTCGATAAGAAGCCAAGACACCTGTCTCCCCGGGGTTGTTTTTACACGTTTCCCGCAGGTGTTGCTGGCACAGGGAGAGCCCAGCCTCCTTGTCTCACCCATCCGGGAGGCGGTGCAGGGCTCACGGCTTGGCAAGCTGAAGGGCTGAAGGGCCCAGTATGTTTGGGGCTTGTCAGAGAAGATCGATCCTAATGACCATCCCCGAAGCACCCACCACTACTGGCCTTTCTTTCTTCTTCTTTTTCTTGTGTTTTATTGATCTAGGGTACCTCCTCGTCCACCCCCTACTGGTCTCGAGTCATTGGGCGTACCAACCCCCTTCCCCCTCTATCCTACTAACACCCTACTCTTTTATTACGTCGCATACTGGCTGGTTAATGATAGCTTATCAATCCGTGACTTGGGTAACTAGTTACTGCCATCCACAACCCACCGGATCTGCTTGATCCCAAATCAAAGGCATCTTTCATTTATTAAAACACACCAATGCTTTTCCGGGCGGACATTGAAAATAACTCCTCACTCCCAAATTTATCTATTTGTATATGATCAGTTCTAGAGACAAAGTCTCATTTTGAATTTCTTTAACTTTGCCAACGAGGGATGATTTTAATATATTTTAAAATAATTTTATTTTATAATTACCTTTGACATTACACTTTATAATATTAGCTTGATTAGGCTTATACGATTTGATCACCATTCTAAGAATCTTTTCTTTCCCGAGTTGTGGGGTTCATACAAAAAAATGAAAATACGAGGCTTCCGTAATATCTTATGAAGAGATAAGAAGAAACACAAGATTTGTTTATTTTTAAAATATTTGTAAGGAGGGAGCGTTATAAAGAGCATTCGGTGCACAATATGATTCGTCTTTTCTTGAAGGAAGGTAGACAACCCAAATGACCAATTCATTAATTATTTATTACAGAGCTGTTCTAGACCCGACCGCGCATGCGCAATTGTTAATTTCTAGAGAGGTTTAACAACACATAGGAGGAGCAAATAATTAATGAGTTGGTCATTTGGGTTGCCTACTTGCCATCAAGCAAAAACGAACTACTTTGTCCACCCCATTGTATTTTTTAATTCGGTTGAAAAAATAATTAACAAATATTAGACCCAACAACCGAGCATTTCATCTATTAATAATAAAACATTGAAGAACAAAATGATTTTTGAAATTGCGAATGGATGAAATATTTTCATTAGATATTTATAGTATTCGTTTAGTATTTCATTAGATAGTTATTATATAATTTTACGCCTGAAATATAAAAATAATACAAAAATTTTGTTTCACAACAAAATTTTTTAATTCTCAATAATTTTATTCTGAATCAAGGATTTCTTTAAATTGAGAGAGGGTAAAATGAAATCTCATTTCGGGCAAATTTTATTGATCGATAAAAAAAAACGTCAAACAAAACGTTGAAGCAACAGCGGTGCCCCCTTCCAAATAATTCTCTTATTTATGATCGAGAAAGAAAGAAAATTAGAAAAAAAAAAAACAAAACAAAACAAATAAAGAAAAACGGGAAATTATGCAGTGACTTATCAGCCATGGAGGGAGCTCGAGCGTCGCGTCTTCACTCCAAGCGACTGGGATAAAAAAATAAAATAAATTTGCATCGCAAGTTTCAGAAAAAAATGAATTGCTTAATTAATTTTGGAATTTAGAAAACCAATGTCTGTAATTTCAGGTGGTTGATTTCGGGCACCGTATTTTGGTAGTACTAAAGGGGGGGGGGGGGAAGAATTGCGAACCTTGAGGACCGGACGTTTGCGTCTTTGGCATCTTCCTTCCTTGCCGCAGCCACTTTGCAGATTTAATGGCTAATTTCACTCTAGCGAGGACACACCCCGCTTTTAGTCTGGACTGGTAAGATTTATATAATAAACCCGGGGGAAGTCGGATGGCGTATCCCTTGGCTTCTCTCTCAGTTCTATTAGCCTAATGTCTCTTTAGAGACGTGCGCTTTTCAATATTACGCCACCGATCGTCTTTTGACTTTTGTGGCGTTTGATCGACGAATAAACAGCTGATTAAAAAAGCGCCCCGAGTTTTTTTTTTCTCCTATTCATCTATTCAATATTATATATGGGCTTCTCGATATGCTTTTTGGTCATGGACATCTGCATGGGGAAATGGATTTTCAATTTTCAAAATTAATATATTGTTTTATAATATATTTTGAAAAAAAAAAAATCTATTGAATAATTCATGTTTTTAGATTTTTTTGAAAATTTATTTTCTATTTATAAACTAATAGCTTAAGCTCTTTTATATTTTTTTCCTTTATGATAATTTTAATTAAATCAATATGATAAAATGACAAGTATGGCGCTTCAGGAGGAGATAGAAGGCTGTCAGCAGATCAGAAATTAGAAGAAGTCTGCCTTATTTGAAATAAATATATGAAACGTTTCGGCTACAATTAAATAATGCCTTTTGAGCTGAAATAATCAGGGCTTGTATTTTATATACACTGGAGATTTCGCCATATTAACACTGATGAGCATGTACACATTTTATATTTTATATATAATATCGTACATTGGAATATACAACAATTGTTTCTACAACCCATTGCTTATTGCAGAATTTCCCAAACATTTTAAATTCACGGGGCCCTTAGAATTCTGGAATTTTTTATGTCGTCCCCAGCTTATTAGAAATTTTCAATAATATTAACAAAAATTTGAGTATAAGCCCCATTATGCTATTGATTTAAAATTTAATAATTTAATTGATAGTGATTTTAATAATATGATTAGTATAATTGATGCTGGGTGTAAATGTAGATGAAATGGGAGAAATAAAAGCAGCTCAAGTTAGGTTCATCTCACATTTGCTTTGAGCTCGTATTTATATTATTATAAGTCATCATTTTTTATAGATAGGAGCTGCCCTAACGGCTGACTTCCTCTCCTTTCATATATTTCTGAAAATGTTGGGATTAAGATTTATTGTAAAATAAATCTATAGGGCTAATGTTAATTGAGAATTGTTAATATCCTTTTCCAAAGGGGAGAAAGTTGAAACTCCTTCCTTACACCAAAAATGGCTAAAGAATGTTAAAATTCCCAGCCAGAATGCTCCGAAGTCGAACTAGTGACGTCAAAAAAGCCCGAGGACAAAGCAGGTAAATACATAAATAATGAAACAAGATAAAAGTATCCGGCTTAAAGCACATTTTCCTTTTTCAATTATTTATTATTACAGTATCAATAAGAAGCTAAATCTCAAATTTTATTAATATAGAATGAAAAATTTTAAAAACTAATAATAATAATAGGGAATGTATATGGAGCCCCGGTGGGTTCCGCCCCTGCACTTTAGCTTAACAATTGGCTTCGGAGGTGAGTACAGCATGAGGTGTCTCTAAGAACCCGACAAATTAACAGTAAAAAAATTTCACGTGGCCTTTAGTTTATATATATAATGAAAAACTAGCTTTGCAAATTTTAAAACAACTTATCGCTCGTCAAAAATTCCATATCAAGTAATAAATCGATATTTAATTAATTTATTTTTTAATCGATTTTTTAGTTAATTTCTAATAGTTTTTCTATGATTATTCATAGTCTGTTTTACTTCGTTAGTCTTATTTTAGTATTTTAAGGTCAGCAGAGTAAGAAATAGATACGACAGAGAGAGGGAGGGAGCGAGGTGGCACGTCGCACAACCTGACGCTTCATGAGGAGGGGCGGGCAGGCATGAAGAGTACACTCTGAGTGAATAATAGATAGACATTTTATCAACTTAATATATATATAAGCAGGAGCTTATTTTATAATTTGGTTAGGAGCGCCGTTTTAAATGAGGTAGTTTTTTTTTATTTAATTAATTAATATTTTGAGAACAAAATTTAAAGAACAAGTATAAATAAAAAGTGTCAGAATTTTTTAATGTCTTTTAAAGAATTTTATTTACTGACTACTTAAGAATATGCCTAAATATATTACAATTAATATTTTAGAACTTGAGTTTAAGGGTTGAAATCTAATCCCTTGGCTAAGGCCTTGCTAGTTAATACATGACATAACTATATTAATTTCATAAATTTAATCTTACTATATAAAAAATTAAAAATCATTAATTTTATATTGGATCTTTTAATATAAATATAATAAATCAATGATTAAAATATTATCTATTTCCGATTTCTAAAGAATGACATAACAAATAAATAAAACATTATTGATAAAAAGATTTCGATAATGTTTGGAGTTGTTGGTAGAGAAAGGGTGCGAATGGTGAATGAGATCGCGAAACCACTGGCTCAAATAAATAAACCGATGTTTAAAGCCCTAAATTTGGTTTGCTGGGCCGTCGTTGGATTTAGTTAGATCAAGAGGCCACCGATTTTAATTATCGAGATGAAAACATCCACTTAGGCATACGGGGTACTCGTGTGTATGCACAAACAGACATACAGAGCTAAGCAAAGTTGAATGGAAAAGAGATATATATATATGTAGAGAAAGAGAGAGAGAGAGAGGGAGGGAGAGATGTGCGCTGGATAGAGATTGCTGATTTTTCCCATAATATTCTTGCCCTTTACCCTCTCTGTGATGGACTTTTGATGTGCTATTGGCTACTGGTGCTGAGCATTAAAAGATTATTTCAATGGGTATGTAGCCGATGTCGGTGTGTGCGAAAGCTCGTTCTGTCCATCACATAGAATCCAATCCTTTGGTGAGGGTGGAGGGACTCACCCTTAGGCCCTTGACCCTTAGCCCCTTACCCTTGCCCTTAGCCCTGGAGCCAATTCATGCCGTTCGATTCTCTCTCTGCTCAAGAATCCCCAATTTCAAAATAGTTGACTAATTTAACAACAAACGCTTTATTTTTAAATCATTCATAGACATATCTAAATATTATCAAGTGCCAATTTTAATTAATATATAATTGAATGCTATGGATAGAAAGTAGGAGGTGATGACTGACATATGATAACGAAAGGCAGCCAAATAAGACTGAAAAATACAATCACTGAGACTTTAACATCAGAGAGTAGACGGTGAGATAATGTTAAAATCTTACTATTCGTAAAATTGCCCTGAGGAAGACCGAAACATCCATAATTTTATATATTAAAAAGAAACTTTTCTATTTTGTTTGGTTGCCTTCCAACGTCCTTCGTTATGCTCTGAATTAGAACATGTTTTCATCTGCTTACCACTTTCTAGAGAAGCCAGTTAACAGAGTGGAGTAAGGCAGAAGATGCTCAATTCCAGACAAAGTAGATTCACAGTGATGTCATCTTCTGGAGAAGGAAGCGAACACATTCCAAGAATAATTACATCAAAAGAAAATTATCTTTATAATAAAATCTTGAATTTATTTCTTTATTTCTTTTTACCATTTTATTCTTGTTACATCCATTGGAAAAGAAGGTCGGCCCGGAGCCCTTTAAAAAGACAAGAAAAATATCATCATTAAAAGCAATAGCTGTTTTAGCGTAAGTCGAGGTTGTAATCCGCGAGCCCCTGAGTGTTTCTTACCCCATTTGTAACAAAACGAATATTCTTGTAGAAATATGGAATTAGGAAGGCAAGGGAATTAGCTAGCCGTGTTGTGGTGCATGCCCACCTCTGGGTGGGCTTTGGGGCGTGGTGAACACGCGTGCAGATGCTTGGACAATACCCGCCGATAACCTGTCTCCCTTCAATCGAAATCCACTCACTTTTTACAATCAAAAAATAACAATTCCTCTTGGGTATTCCTGGCATTTGATTTTATTTTCCCAATAGCCATCTACACCCAGTTCATTATAAATAAGTAATTAAAAAATTTTTATTCTTCTCTGTTATTCAAAACACAAATTTTAGTATAGAGAATGTGGAAATTTTATTTATTTATTTATAAGAAATAAACTGCCGAAGAAATGAGAAAAAACTAATAACTGAATAAATACAGGTATTAGCTCGGGTATCTCGTTTTTGCCACTTATATTTTCACGAATATGACTGAGAGTATATGTTGTTGTCTTTTCAATTAGCTTTCACAACTTATTAATTGAAAACAATCATTCGATATGAAGATATAATATAAAATGTTGAGTGATGGATAAATGGACAGAAACGATGATTATAGTACTTTTTTTTTTAATCATTTAATTTTAGAAAATTTAAACCACCCTGGAGCGAGATCGTCGTCACATCTTAATTCCATCGATTGGTTTTCTACATTTTACATTTCCTGTAATAACAAAGAGGACTGAGCGTTGAATGTCGAAATGAGCCATTTAATAACCAAAATGAGTATGATGAGCGGTTAAAACATAATTCTCCATTCATAGTAATTTCAAAGCGAATCGATCTCTCGAGACCTTTATCGCAACGTGACACTATGATTTCTAAAATGTATTAAATTTTAAATTGGAAAATAATGATCATAATTTTGAACATATAGGTTCCGGAAAATAAATTGTTTTATTTTTTATCTCCCCCCCTCTCTCTCTCTTTTTCTTTCTCACCCAAGATATTTAATCGCGTTTGAAAAATAACTCGTTGGCAGTTAACTTAGAGAGTCAATTCCAAATCAATTCCATCTCAATATCGACCAAGTGTTCAAATTTTAATAACAATTGAAAATTTAAGCACAGCTTCCTGGTCCTTGATCTCTCCAAAATCTAGTTTAAAGTTCTATTCTCTTTAATGCCCCTTTCTACTATCTAACTAATACAAGCTCGAAAATGGGTAGAGTTGAAATTTATGCCTCTTTAGAAATGTCTTAAATAATTATATTAAGTAGTATCTTTATTGCCTTTATCATATATTCGCTAAAAAATATTTTTTATTTATTGTCTTCATGCATTCATCATCAGTACCATGCATCGTCTTAATATGATTAATAGAAAATTATAAATAACCTTCAAATAGAATGAAGCTCATATTTAAAAACTACTACATAATATTTTACACAAGAATGTGCTAAAAAATTTTACTTAACCTAATAAATTTTAATGAGTGGGTCAGTCATGTGATGTCCACATCAGATGTTATTAAAAATACTACCTTTTGGTTACCTTCGACAAATGGATTAAAGAAAAAGACTTTTAAGAGCTTTTAACTTTTATGTAATGAAAATAAAAATAAAAAAAATTTTAAATAAAAAAATCATTAAAAATTTAACACAAATTTCTACATAAACCTCTTTTAAATGAGTTGAAAGTCTTTTATATTTAATGGAGATTTTATTAAAAGATTTAAAAGTTGAAGAATATTCACTCGTTGCGGGTTTTGTTAAAATGTGGCGCTCATTAAATATTCCTTCTAGATGAAATGAAAGAGAGTCGATTCCAATTTGCATGCTACATTTTAATTATCATTGGTAAAATTACAAAATGAAATTAAATCAATTTAGAAATAAAACAATTATTTAAATAAGGAATTCATTCATTTTCAAATGTATATTGATTTTTAGAAAAGTTATTTTAAGTATGAATATTTTGTTTCTCCTTAGAAGGAGGTTTATTTTTTTAAACCAGAGTATATAAACCGTTAGAAAATATCTAATAAAAATATTTATGAAATAGAAATTAAAATAAGTATTACTCTAATTAACAAATTTAGTAATATGAACCAAAAGTGTTTTAATGTAATTATAGAAGATTAAATTGAAAAATAATTAAATTTAAATGAAGTTACATTGTGATTATTCAAGAAAGCTTTCACACAATTATAAAAATAAGAATATTCAAATAGCCCTTGAGGTAAATATGTGAGATCAAGAAAGCCCGCGCACAAAATACGTTTTTTCTTTCTTTCCTATTAGAAGAGACATTTTGCCAAGCACTCAGATAAATCTTTTCAAAGATCCGTCCGAGGCTAGAGTCATAATAAGAAGGGTCGTTAGCCTACCCCCCGGTACTTAGAAAGAGTCATATAATTACTATAAAAAATTACCTCATTAAATTTTCATTTAATTGATTTTTTTTTAAATATATGAATGAAAAAAATTAAGAGCGCTCCCATAGGGGTTTGCCTTTCACCGTCTTAGGGGTTAGGTACGCCATTGTCTCTCCTTCTCCTCTAATAGATGCCCTCCTATGAGGCCCAAAGACATTTTTTGGTGGAAAGAGGGTGAACATAAAAATTCTATCAAAATATTGACATTTTTCGAAAACCAACTTGAACTATATTAAATTTAATTTGATATTCTCACCTATTTATATCTCTAATGAATACAAACAAATTTAATTAGTTATAATATATTGTATAAACATGTATAAATTGTATTATAGGCTCAGATTTATTAAAATGATTTAGTATCGGTTTGGATGGGAATTGAACCAACATCCACCATATTAATTTTTTTTTCGTGTTGATTAATATCACACTGTAACGATTTTTCCGTGTAATTCGCTATGCCATCTCCAATAGCGTACCTTGATTTAAGATTGAATATTTACCCTGATTTCGTTATGTTGATGATTATGAAAAGGTTCGATGCTCTGGGGATGGATGGAATGGGGACATGCCCTGAGACATGCAAGCTCAGGTCGCTTGCTATCACCTATCAGCTATCAGTAGTATGGTGCCTGGTGTCTTGTTTGCGCTGTCCGTTTTCGTGCTCTTCTCACTGTTGTAGGTTAATTTCCTGTGCACGCGTGGCAGGCCACGTGGCACGCTCCGCATGCGTGGCACACTCCACCACGGTGCCAGGAAATTGCCTGCCGTCAACCGACACGGACACCTCGAGAGAGAGAGAGAGAGACGCCATTCTCATTCGCCATGGGGGATAAAAAAAATTAAATATATCGAGAATTAATAGTCGTTTCAAAGGAATCGATAAGCGAGATTGAATTTATCCAGGTACTCACGAATTCTTTATACAACGCACAATATTCCGTTCCCTCCCATTTTTTCCGGTTAACGTGTTATCACCCTGTAACTAATAGTGTTTAATTGTCTAGTGACATTCTCTTGTTCCGCCCCTAACTTTCATAAAGACTTGCTTCTCTTCCTAACAAAGGGGTCACTAGAGACTTTTTAGAGGTCGATGAAAGAAACAAATCAGTTTAAAATTTTTCGAATTTCAAAACCTCTGTAAATACTATAAAAGTAGTCGAGAAAATTTCGAAAATTAAAATATTAAAAATTTTTCATGTCAAAAAAGTAATATTGGAACAAGTGATATTTTTTTTCACGTATGCCCATCTTTTTAAAATAGGTACCCACAATTTTTAACATCTATATCTTTTTTACTTTTTTTTTTGACATTTTGGTCGAAATAGAAAAGAAGAAAAAGCCGATCTGTTGCAGAAAAGCCTGGCATAGAAGAAAATGTCAATCTTAACTCAGGATCTCGTATCCTCCACATACTCACCAAAAATAAGCCCCTGAGCGTTTCCATTTAAATATATAACTTAAATCTCTTCCTGTATTTCCACCTGTGAGTCAGCCCTTCGGAGATAAGAAGTTGCAGTAGCCGATATCATTTTTACTAAGTAAAATTTGTATTTTTTTACCTCTTGATTGTAAAAAAGGTTTCTGCCAATGAATATTCAATTTGTTCATTCATCCACTTTTGACAATTCACGAACTACCAAGAAGTTGATCACAGTTTGAGATATAAGTACAGATAGCGATATATAAGTTAAATTAAAATGTAGTAAGGGCAGTAAAATATCTATCAGGGGTGGGGAACCCTTTTAAATGAAAGGCCATATTTATTTTTAGAAATAGTGGAAGGGCATTCGAACCTTTACTTATGAAGTAAAACATTAATTTACAATATTCTCAACATTATACTTTCACCTACATTTTATACCTCTCTTCAGTCTTTTGTGTCAGTGACGATGTGATTATTCTAGAGCAGTGTTTGGGGGGCGGGAGTGCGAGACCGAGAAAGATTTTGTAATTTTAATGATTCTGACGCAAGGTTTTAATCAATTATTAATTGCATTTTTTCCTCCATATTAAATAATATGATATTTTTGCAAGGGGATAAGGAACAAATTTTGAAAACTCAAGGGGTGCCAGCCTTTGAAAAAGTTAAGAACCACTGCTCTAAAGAGTAAATTTCTTGGGAATATTAAGATAATAATAAATAAATAAGTTTCCAAATTGTTATTAAAATGAAATATAATTAATATATATGTTGGAATATTGGAAAAATTTAAATTTTTTCAAAATCAGATAATAAAATAAGAGTATTTTGGTTAAAAATTGGTGAGAATAAATTTAACTAAAAATCTATAGCTCTCTTCATAACCAAATCAATAAGACTTCGATGAAAATTTTTCTTAAGGTTTTAAATGATATTCGAGTTGAATGTTGGTTTTGTTCGTAGAATAAATTAAATTTCACTCCAAAGAAATATATTGCACATTTTAACAGTTTATTTTTAAACAGTTGTTTTTTAACAGAATATTTTCTAAAATTCGAATAGAGCATTATCACTCCTCTACGACTAACGAGTAATCGGTTGTTGAAATTGTTCCTTGACACTTAAATTCATCCTTTGGCCAAAATGTTTCTCGTATAGGAGAAAATCCTCTTCTGTTTTGGCCTTTACCCTGTGGGGGGGGGGTCTTTTATAAATTTTCAGAAATGGTGGAAAGGCATTCCGGACCTTTGAACTACAAAATATAGTAAAACATTAATTTGCAAAAATTTCTTCATAATTCATCCATATATACATTTCATATTAACAAAAAATTTTAAAAAATATAATTATGAACAAAATAAATAATCTTCCAAATTATTATTAAAATGAAAATTTATTGCAATTATTTTACATTATGGCGAGGTTTTTACACGAAATCTGTGAATCTGAATTTCAGTATTTAAACAGTAAAAACAAATTAAAGATAAGTAAGGACACATACAAGATCTTAGAAAGCTTAAATTCTTCATCTCTGGTAAATGAATTTACAAGTAATAATATATGCCAGATGTGATATAAATAATAATATTAAGTAGAGATGGAAATTTTGGAAAATTTCCTCACCGGTTAATCGAAAAAAATTTATTCAATTAACCGGATAAAATGTTTTTCACCCAATTTATTTGATAAATTAAATTTCTATCCAATCAAGAAATTAGATGACCAAAAAGAATTTTTTTTAAATTAATTAGGAGCAAAGTGTACTTTAATTAAAAAAAGATAAAAATTTTTACTTTTTGCATCTTTTGCATCAAGCAAAGGAAAGGTAGGGATGTATTATAATTAATTTTAAAAAAATTATTTTTGGTCATCTAATTTCTTGATTGGATATACTTTTAATCGATCAACTAAATTGACTGGAAAACTTCATCCGGTTAATTTACAAAATTCAACCGGTTAACCGACCCAGGCCTAATATTAAGGGACAATTTTTACTAAACATTCCAAATTAGTTTTACAAAAATTTTTAATTTTTCAATAAATATCTTAAAACGAACCTCTGTTTAAATTTATTACCCTTAATAATTGTCCGCTGAGAAAAAAAGTTTTCATAAAAATGGACATATCGGTTAAAAAATAATTTTTAAATGCCAACAAAAATGAATTCCTTAATGGTATTGTGTTATTTCATTTATGGTGACATTCATTAACTTGAGATCCAAGTCACCAACCTCTCAGTTTGTAAATTATTGCTATTAATTGCCTGATGTCTCCATCGATTGCAGACAGCTAGAGGTTCCAGTATAAACATAAACATCGCCGTTAGTAAATATAAGTGTCGTTAAAGGCATGTGTGGAGCAGACATGGTTCCTTCTGAAGAACTGCTTTGTTGCGTGGTGTCTCGTGGAGCCCCTAAAAACCTAAAGCCCCTCTAGTTTTTCTTCTTTGGGGAGCTCACGTGCCAAGCTCATCGACCAGTAATTAGTTCGTGACAGGACATGACCATCGGACTCGGGGAAGGCGTGTGCGATGTCAGGTATAAATCAGGACGAGACTCGCTCTTTCTTCTTCTTCTTCTTCCGTGATTGCATTCTTCCGTGATGCTTCTTGTTGTCCAGGCCTGTCCACCCTGCCCTGAAAACGCCCCCCTCGACAAACAATAGCCTCTTGTTCTGGCCAGACCCCAGTTCAATTAACTATCCGGCATAGAGAAATATTTATTTGCTATGAATTCATTGAAAATGGATCTCTTTCCATATATCAATGCCCTCCGCTTTTTGATTAAATTACTCCTCTCTCTTGCTTGTCTTTTTAGAAATAGTGAAAATAAATAAATATTTTAGCTTAATATAAAATAAAAAATAAACTGTTATAGTACTATATAAAATATTTAATATTTTGTAATTTTTTTCAAAAATTAAAAAATTCCTTTTAATTTGCACAATTTATGATTTAAACCTAAAAATAAATAAATATAATTTTTAACATTATACTGTATTTTTATTATTCAAAAAGACTCAAAATTCTAAAACAGGAGGCTTTTTTAAAGCTTTTTCAACTTGTGAGGCCATTCAGATTCCCTCCATATTTATTAAAATAATTTCGTATCCAATATAATTTAAATGAATATTTGTCGCTTTGCACGAGAAGTGAAGCTCACACTTTTGGTACTTGAGGCCAGACTTCTACCTCTGCATCAAGGCACAGCACTAAAACAGGAGGTTTTGGTCGCGTTTGCTTATCTTCTTCAGAGAAAAGTATGGCTTAGTCCACTAGCCCCTGCTTGGTCAAAATTTTTTAAGCATTTTTTTTTTGCTGCTCATAAAAGAGCGCCGCTCTCCCTATATACTACGCCTCTATTTCTTCTGGAAAATTTTATAGAGATTTTATTTTAAATTAAATTAAAGTTAAATTAAAATTATGGGTTTTGAGCTTTTTTTGGTATCAAAATCTAAGAAATTTAAAAATTGTTTTAAATTCAGTTATATTAAGAACCGTCATGTTTCGTACCTTTAATTGAAAACTTTTTCTTTAAATAACCATAAAGAAATTAAATATCAAACTATTTATTTGACTATATTAAGTCACAAATAATTATTCTCTCAAACCCAGTGATATTGATAGTAAACCGTTAAGCTTGTTGATACTCTTTTTCACACTATTATATAAATATTTTGGTTTGGAGCTGTTCTGTTGTTTTTGAACGGCGATAATGACAAGTCTGGGCTGATGGGGTCGAAAGGTAATCAGCAACAGA
>JAAAKE020129336.1:0-14548 GCA_010014785.2 Anisolabis maritima | reverse complement strand
GGGTGCCGATAGACGGCTACGGCCAGAGGTCGGCTGGGTTTGAGGTGAGTGTCTCCGTTCACGAAAGCACCTCGGGTAAATAAATGGGGCCCAAATAAAATAAATAAAAAATAAGTAATAAAATAAATAAAAAAAAAAAAGTAAAAATATAAAGGTGGTAATTTTCAAAACAATACCCCATGACTATAAGTCAATATAAGACCTGTACTCCAAAAAAATATATGATGCTAAGATGTCTGACATTTATAATAAAACTTATTCTATCCGGTTCTTATATATATAATGAAAATATATCATCAATGATCTAAATCCCTTAGCCCTTCAAAAGGAGGATATTGTTGAAATTAAAGAAAAGAAGAATATAAATAAAAGTAAAAAAATAAGAAAACAGGAAAAGATTAAATTGTTTGTAGAGATAAGGAAAAAATGAATAGAACAATCCATTGCTTTATTTGACTTGTGGGGAGAGAGAGATAAGAAGTTTTAACTATGTTATTCTGGAGGAATCCAAGTTTTCAAAGTTGTGCGAACTCTGCATTTAAAGAAAATATTACACTTTCTAAAAAATATAGGTAAGAGAAAGTAAAAATTAATCAAGACTTTTGCTCCCAGTTACTGTAGATTAAATTTGAAAACATGTTTTCTCTTCTGGGAAGTGACAAACATGTCAAAGAATATCTTATTAGCTATATATTAAATACAATCATATATTCAAAAACTACCGGTAAACAATGAGTTTTTGAAATAATTGTTAGTTTATATTACAACTCTTTTTGAATACCAAAGGTCAGTGAATCGCTTCCCTTCCTGATTGACAAAAATTTATTTAAATTCTATTGGTTACCAATGAATTTAAAGAAATAAGGACGGAGTCTAAATGGTTTCAGATGCCGAAAAAGACTTAAAAAAAAACTCTTTGGAAATAAAGTGATGTTTATTAAGGTAAAAAACAAACGAATGGAATTATTCCCAAAGCAAGCGATAGTAATTAAAGATTAGTTAGTCCCCAGAAAAAGATTTAATAAAACAGAGAAATAACGAAGTCTCCTCAGAACAAAAATTATTTATTTATGTATTATATATAATATTTATTAAAAGTATATCATATAATGTTTATTTATTGGCTGCCTTTCTAATTATTTTAAGGAAAAGGAGAAAACAATATCCTAATAAAGATTGCCTGTCTACAGGCGAATTTGATTCATGATTATTATACAGTATATTAGCATAGCATTTCACTCTGTAAATTTTTTACAAATTTACTTTTATTCAGAGGTTTAGTTCTGGTGAGGTTGAAGCGGGCGATCAGTACCGAGTGGCAATTTTAGTTAAAATAAAAGATTTCGTGAAGGGGCGGTAAACTCATGGTTCTTCCAGGGCCTGTTCAAATCATTTAAAAATTGACAAAATAATAATATCTTAATTTGTTTCATTTTAATTTCGAATCTTATCTCTATTAATGTGCATCATTTATTATCCAGATGTTTTTTTTTTTTTTTAATATTTGTTTATAAAAGATTTGAGAAGCTGTGAGCAGAATAGATCTATAAAAAAGAATTAAAATGACTAAACATTTTTTAAAATAAAACAACGGGTTTACCCATGCGGATAGAAAGAAAAAAAAACACGAAGAGTTAAAGGTCAATGAAAAGAAGTAAAAAGAGTAAATTGAAGAATCTAAAGAGTGAATTATATTAGGTTCCTTTCTAAAATAATCTAAAAGTTTCAGAGAATTTAACATCTCTCTATATACAATATAGGTAAGTAAGAAAAAATAAGAAAACTGGTGTGATGTGCGGCCATCTTTAATTTTTAGAAATTTTTCGTTTGTGTATAAATCAATTAATAATATTCAATTAATACATCAATATTATAAAACAAATTCAATGTATTCAATCAAATATGTATTCTTTGTTATTATGGATACCAATTTTCCCATTTGCTATGGAATTCTTAAATTCTAATCCTAAATCGAAGACCCGCATTTGAGGTGGAAAATAATTAATATTTCTTAAAGATTATCTAATTAACCAAAATGGTTAAAGAGTTCACTAAAAACTAAAAAAGTTCATCAGTAAAGGGCGTCAGAAAATATTTTGGGGGAAGAGTTAATGCATTTACGTAAAAGATCATCTAATAAATAATTGTTTTAGGAATTTTAATCAAAGTTAGTGAATTTTGAAAAAATCGAAAAAAAAAAGAGTACAAAAGTATCATTACTAGTCTCGTTAGCCGATTTTATTCAAAAGTTTCGAGGTGCAAGCGATGTGGATATAAATATATTGTTTTACCCTAGAACGTTTTTTGATTTTTAATATATCTTCTTCTCATATAGAGAGACACACAAACAGATAGACCATTTTGCGAGACCCATTTTTTAGACCCGGGAACCTCAAAACGTGTATTTCCGTTGAAATCTTGTCATCGATTTTTTTTTTTTGCGATCGAAATATTTTTTTAAATACTATATATATATAGATAGATAAGAGGGAGTAAAAAAAACGAGATTCAAAACAAATAAGAGTAAAAGAAAGGTTCTTTTACCATGGAATGCATAAATTAGTTCGTTTTTTATGGAAGGTTACCGACCCAAATGACCAATTCGCTACTTGTTTTTTTGTTTAATTGCTTCTCAACCAATGTACCACACATGTTCAGTCAGTTCTGTGTTTGCGTGCTCCATTATAGAGTAATTTAAAAAAAAATATCAAGTAGTTTTGGTCATTTGGGTTGTCATCTTCCATCAATCAAATATGATACTAATTTCTGGAACCCATGATAAGTAGTCTTCTCATTATTTGTAATAATTGTTTATTACCTAAAATTTAAGTCCTTTTTATTCTAATTACATATTTCTCTTTCTAAATGGAAAAAGAATGTATATTTCAAATTAAAATATTCCTAAGAGTCTACACACAAAAACTACAGAAAAAAGTTTTTATTATGCCTATTATTGATGTTTAAAAAAAATTAATAATAAATTGGAATTCCTTGTAAAATAAATTATAAATTCATAATATTATATATAAATATATCGGATATTTTTTGTTTTTATACTTTTTACCTTTTAGTATTCTTTAAAGTGTAAAGATATAAAAAAATTTTTCAACAAAAGTCGTTCCAAATGATCAAGAGGGATATTTTGTAAATAGGTATTATTTTCCTGAAGTTAAAAGATAAGGAGATATTTTTGATTTTTTGAACTTCACATGAAATGCCATTCTCACTAAGTCATTTGTAAACAAAAGTTGATGTGACTCTGGTTCTTGATTAAAAAGTTTATATAAACATTTTGTCAATAAAACGAAAAGAAATTCAAGAGATTGCTTATGCAAAGATTACTCTCAGGCCACGTTTCATTATAAGATTTGTAACTTCATCAAACCTCCATCAGTTATTAAAATAATTTATAGAAGAAATGACTCATTGTAAACATAATTCATCCCCAAAAAAATCTCTTGTTTTTTAAAACTTTTTGAGGTGCCTGTTGTTACTCTAGGCACACCTGAATACACTATTGCTTTTTGTTTTACTCTCAATTTTGAATAAATGTTACAATAAATATAACACATTTAATTATTATTTTCAAACAAAGGCCGACTCAAGTAAAAAAAAAAAATTTTAAGCAATTAGTTAAATTTTTAAGTGAAGCGGGTCCATTTGGGTTTGTGTTGCCATGATATAAAAACGAGATCTTATATCATAGATGTCTAAGAAATCGTGGGCATTTAATTCCTTTAAAGTGTAAAAATCTGAATTATAATCTGAAATATAAATGATAAAAGCGCGGAGCATCAAAGTCTTTAGAAGGTAGATGAGAATAGGTATAAAAAAAGAACGAGGTGAACAAAATTAGAAAGAGATTGAAAAAGGAAAAGAAAAACAAAAATGAAAGCAATATGAAAGAGAGACTGGAAAATGAAGATGAAATAAATGCACCAGTAAATGAATGTGAAGAGAATGAGAAGATATGTAACTATGCTATATCAAATATTTCAATATATATTATATTTTTACTAGAAGTTGAAGATTAAACACCTGAGAGATTAGCATATTCTTAAGAGGAGATGGGTTGGCAGGGTTTAATGTTTGAATATAAAATAACATTTAGTTGCCGGGGTCGGAGAGAAGAACAACAGCCACCAAGATCTTTGTTGACAAGCAAGGCCAAGCAGCGCTGAACCTCGGATGGGTGGCCCCGAGGAACAAGGCTGTTGAACGCCCTCCGGAAGACATCGATACTGATTTTTCATCAAATATAATTGTATATAATATAATCATAATGACCGCAGCAGTCAAAAATGACTAAATTAATTTTTTTAAAAAATTACATTTTGTTAATGTTGAGTTTTATATAAATATATACATAATGATAGAATTGAAATAGAACGTTCACATTATATTTCCTATACATTCTTGCATTATAACATTATACCAGTATGTTATAAATTTTATATTATTTAGCCGATTTCAATAAATATAAACGCATAATAAATATATAAATTTTCTATTAATATAAAATACACAAAATTTGGTTGTTGAAACTTATCAATATTTTTAAATCTATTGAAAAGCAAACTCTTCACTATCGTATTTTAACAAAAGCTGGACTTGCCTCACTTTCAAAATATAATTTACTCGAGGTGGCAAAACGCTAGTTAGAAAATAACTTGTGCAAAGAGAAAATATATCAAAAATAAAACGTTTTTTTTTTTTTTTTCGTTGGGTGTGTCCCATATTTTATCTAAACACACGCCCTTAAAAGAAAATATTAAAGATAAATTTATATGTATTTCAACAGAATGGTAAATTAATCTAAATATAAATAAAATTTTTTCTTTTTTAAATAAAATTAAAAAAAAAAAAAGAATTATTTATTTTATTAAGGTTTATTTGGATTTTTTTTTATAAATCAAGGATATCTATTGAATTAACAACCAGTGATAATTTCTTCCCCATCAAGCCTAATTAAGTATTTAATTTTGCTTTGTCAATATGCTTGAGCGTTTTTGTCAAACATAATTATTACATTAACCTTTATCTAATATAATTATCACACTATCTCAAAATGAATGTGACTAATAAATTTTCGGATCCCACTGTCAAATAAGTTTATTATTTAAACACAGTATTTCCTAATAATTTTTTTTTCTCAAAACAATTTAACTTAAATTTTCTTAAGATTGAAATATTTTAGGACGACAAGATCTTGTTAATTAACTTGGCTGTATAAAAAGAAATAAATTTTTTAAATTAATTTCCACCCTTAAAATTTTAAGAAAACCTATAATACCATTTTCAAAAAAAAATATAGAAATGAAGCAAGGTGTCAAAATAATAAGGAGGAGATAGAGTGTTTTAGTCTTTGCAAGAGGTCCCTGAGTATAGGATTGTAACGAATCCCTCGCCTTGGGCGAAATTTTTGCAAAAATTGTTATTCAACTTTTGACTCAATCAGAAGCTATCTCCTCTGTATGGTAGATTTTACTCTATCTCATTCATGGACGCCTCCAAATAGACATAAGCTCTGAGAAACATTGGCTCTAATGGAGTAGTGGGTATCAGGATACCTCAGTAAAAGTTGGTTTTGTTTGTTGTATGTGTACTTCTCCAGTGAAGTCAATGTGTCTCAAAAGTCGTATCATATTTGAGCCTGGGGGCCTGAAGTTTTTCTCCGTTGCCTGCGCCTCTCTTGAGGTCATTCAGCAACCATTCTTTATCTAGAGCCCATGGATAGTGCGTCAGGAGAATAAATATCAAATTT
Source organism: Anisolabis maritima (assembly GCA_010014785.2). Lineage (NCBI taxonomy): Eukaryota > Metazoa > Arthropoda > Insecta > Dermaptera > Anisolabididae > Anisolabis > Anisolabis maritima. Next base: position 8,784 of record JAAAKE020129336.1, on the reverse strand, counting down.
CCAATATATAATTAAATAACTTTTATGGTGGTTTAATTAATTAATTAATTATTTAAATGAGAAAGAATTCATTTCATTTGTAAATAAAAAGGTCAGTTGGTTATTATTTGTAATTGAATGTCAGCATCACTTAATAAATTTTGATTTTTGATTCAGCTAGTAAAGATTTATTCTTCCATGTCTCTAAATACGATCTAGATTTTATTTTCATTCATATTCAATTTAATTGAAAATAAATATAAATGAAAAAATTATTTGAGTTTTATTTTAAGAATTATAAATAATTTATAGAATGAACGAATATTTTAAATGTTCAATCTATAAAGACGATTTTTTTTTTTTTAATAGCTACTCGTACAACTTGAAAAAGAAAAACAATTTTCTTTTGAATACCAGATCCTCTAAAATTAGAAGCTTTGTTTATATCGGCAATTTAAATTTCAAAAAAAAAAAATATAGTAGTTAATTTTAAGAGGAAAAAATCGCTTGTGGTGTTAAAGTATTAAAATTGAAGAGATCTTATGTAAAAGTGTGAGGAAAAGTTAAAATTTAGATAAATACCGACTGATAGGGTTTTGTTTCAAAGTTGCTGGTTTTAAAACAACGCCCTAGAGAATGTAAAACACAAGACAATATATCGTTTAAGATAAAAATAATTTTGCGGTGGACGCGGAAAATCCTGGTTCGAGATCAGGGGGCGCGAATTAAGTCTAAGCAAACAAAACTCACCTCGCAAATTATTTTTTATTTATCTTAGGTAAATATCAGGTACATTTCAAAAAATTGTTGGCCTCTAAATAAATCCTTTTAATTAAATGCAGGGCATGGGCTCGAACATGGATTACCTATACTGTACTCATACTCTAGAAAATTCAAATATTATAAAAGAGTTGATTAATAAAGCGAATTAAGGTACGGTTTTTATAATTCTAAGTAAAGAAGAGTGAGGTTCCAATCTAGGCAAAAATTATTCGTTTTCATAAATAAAAGCATAGTAAGATTACTTAGGTGAGAAAATTCCTTTTCAACTGACATATACATACATTAAATAAATATCAGGTAGTTTCCAAGATCTTATATAGAGACAACGAACATTTCGAAAATGAATTGTATTTTTTCAAAGAAAAAATCCTTAGAAGTATTCAATGCAGGCCACATTAATTTAAATTTTCATAAAACTGAATAAATATGAATGAATAACAGATATCATATTAATTTCTAATGTACTAAATAGCCTCAGATGTTGAAAGACAAAGAGAAAAATTAGATTCAACTTTACAAATCGACTTTAATATTAAGAATAAATTTGATTAAATATAATAAAAAATTTGTTCTCTTCTACAGGCAATAAATATCGTTTTTATTAAAAAATTTCATTTGGATCCTGTTTCTATAATTTTAAAATTATACCTCCTTTAATAAAGTTTATTTGAAGGATTCATTTAAAATATTTTATATTAAAAGAATTGTAGATTGTACAAAAATGTTTACACTCTAGAGGGTATTTCAAGTTAGGAATCTTTTTTTAACTTAGAAAATATTACTTTGGAGAGAGAGCGACTGAGATGAATTTTAAAGGACGTTCAATAGAGAGAAGGCACTCGTGACCCAAAGATTTTTTTGTGCAAAAAGTCATATATCTTCAAATAATAATACCTTCCTTATCTTTTTTTTTTTTAAGTTCTTTTTAATTAAAAAATAGTTGAAAATAATGTTACAAGACTTTCCTAAAACCCTATATTTTAAACGAAGTGGTATTTCATTTGAAGTTCAAATCTGAAATTAAAAACTAAATATCTTTTGCGAAATTATAAATTGGCCAAACCCAATTCTTTTGGCTTTATGAATGAATGAATGAACATCTAACCTGGGGGTTGCTAAAAATTTACCTAACTAGCTGGCAGCGAGGAAGTCTCATGCCATTTTTGGCACCTTTTTTTCGAGCTATCGCAATAATTTCATATTCAGAAATTATTTTTTTTGTATCTAAAGTCGTAATAGTAAAATCGACAGTATAAAATGGGATGTGTTGGTTTAAAGAAGTGTTACATCAACCAAACATCTTTCAAAGCCCAAATGTGGCTAAAAAATAAAACAATTTATTTATAATCTTCAAAAAACTTTAGGAACGTCCAGTAGTGCTTCTAAAATATAAGAGGGCCTAAGCCGGTAGACCTCGCATTAATGGGGTCTACAAACGGGGTTTTCTTATATTAATTTTGTTTTTCTTTTATAATATATTAATATTAATGAGTTATTGCTTTCTTTATTTTCGTTCTTTTTGTATATGGAAGCATAAGGCCCAACGGCTTATAATGTCCAGTGTTTACATGCACCTAGGAAGAACTGGAGTAAGATAGAGTGAGGACTTTACATTTATTTATTTATTATTTATATTTATAAGAAAAAATGTATTTATTTTTTGAATTAAAAATGTTCTTATCTATTGGTGGTCTCACTCTATTTGCGTCCGATGTCCGCTGTGGGATTGTCCCAACTCTTCTTCTCTCCCTAATTCAAGTAAAATCTACTAATTAGTATATTAATGTTTTTTTTTTTATTATCTTTTTGGTATCTGTGATATTTCAGGAATGAAATATTTATTTTAATAAAAATAAATATAATAAGATATCCGTTATATTTAATTTATATTAATTAGCCAATTTTTTAGTCTTAGTAGGAATTGATCCTATACTACTTATAATAATTTATCTCTTCTCATATTATTTGATAAGACTTACCGGGATGGTCAAGAATGTGAAAAGCACGAGTAAAGTTGTCAAAGACGATTTTATCAGGTTCAATAGGAGTATTAACAATGGCATATTCGACACCGCATTCTGAAAGAGGTCCGAATTCAACGAGAAGATGGTTATCGGGGGTGAGAGGCCATAGAAATTGGTTTGTCAGGTCGCTGGAGTTTAAATTCATACAATAATGTTGTGAAGTGGAGTAGACATAGCCATAAGGACAGCAAAGGCGGATATGACGCCAGGATTGTTCGACCTCCGAACTTTTCCCTTCGCAATCAACTTGGACGACCGTATTGTTGTTAAAATCCAAACAATGGTCGGTTTGGTTGATATCCTCGCATTGTGGAAGACCATCAACTTGGTCTCGCTGTTTTATGAAGATCTGCGTATAATTTAACGATTCCATTGGTTGACAAGATAAGGTCTCATTGTCACGAATAAGTTTCTCCCCAAGAGGACAACATCGCCGCGAGTCGCTCCCGGGTAGAGATGAGAACAACAACACCAAGCCTAACACCAGTAACATTCTCTCCTCACACTCTGACTCTCTGGATCAGGCTGGACTCCACTCTTTTTACCCACAACAGACAAGAGACGCGCGCATTCACACTCACGCATAACCCCCTCCCAGTTTCTTAGTCACTCATTCATTCATTCATCATAATCTAGTCTATAAATCAAATCTCGATAAATCATTGAACTCAAATTGTATTTACATAAAAAATATTGATAATGAATATAAAAAAAAATTCACCTGAGATTCAAAAACAAAACAAAAATATTTTATAAATAGATTATACTTAATTATAATCTGCGATTCTCAACTAATTCTCTAAGTTAAATATCAAAAAATTCTTCCAAGTTTCTCTAATATTTCATTTAATTCATAAAACTTTAGCTAACAAGTCATATATTAGGGATTTTTTTATTTACATTTTATTAATAATTGGAAGTTATTTTTTTATATAAAATTCATCATTATTATAGTATAAAAAGAAAGGTGTTTAAGATGGTAATCAAAGAGAGTGAAGAAAATTTTTTTGTTTTAATAAACTAAAAATAAAACTTGACTGAAAAGGGGCAAATAAATTTTTAAGACGGAATTATGCGAAAATATTATGCACAAAAAGGTAATGAGACTCTTTTCTGATCACACAACCTTATTACTGGGGTTGGAGGATATATTGACATTAATAATGATAATAGTGATAGCGTCTCATTTCTTATTGACTTAAGGCAATGGACGTATTAAAGAAAATTAGTTAAATTGCTAAGGTACATATAAAAATAATAATGGGAAAAGAATGCAATGGTTTCTATTTACTTAATATATTAATATTTCCAAGTGGCATAAGTTCAATTTTATAAAAATTTTTTGCAATAACAATATTTTCCTTATATTATATATATTAGATATATAGGGAAGAGAAAGTAAAAAATTCTTCTTTTAATAGAGTATTTGTTTAAAATAGGGATAAGATTACCCTTGAGAAATTGTGAAACATTCCCATTCAAGGGGCACTTTATAAAAGTTGGAAATTTTGATTTCAATTCCAATCTCTCCTGGAGTTTTGGAAAAGAAACTGTTTTTCTCTCTCTATATCTAACTTATAATTGTGTTTTAAAAAAAATATTACTTTTTTAAGAAGATGCAGCAGCTAAGTTGTCTGAAAGCACTCGGCGATGTTTTCACGTCTCCATATAAGGAACTATCTAAACAAAAAAAATCTCAATCAATTAAATAAAACTTTTTTTATACAAAACGGCAAAATTCTCAGTCATACTTCTTATTGAATATAAAAGGTGATCCATGGTAATGTGTCTTGATTGTAAATCTTGTAATATTCTTCACTTAACTAGTTCCATCCAATCCAATCTTAGTCTTCTTAGAGATAAAAAGAATGTGCTTCACGCACAATTCTTTATAATCTTCGTATAAAAGGTAAATTAAAAAAGATCATTTTAAAATGTCCAAAAATTGCTTATTTCGTCAAGTGTGATCACTCTCCTGAAGTCAATAAATCATCATTCTTATTTGACCTACTCTAAAATTTCATTTTGTGCGCCCAGGGAGAGTGATCCCCCTCACCACTAACAATATTCCCAATCTAAAAGAAAATATAAATGTATGTATTAAATTTTGGCCGAAATGTTTGTCATTTTTTAATAAAAAAATTTTGTCCGAAGAGAAACTTGTTGTATTTTCATTGGATTTATCTTCTTAACACAAAGATCCGAACTGAACTGAGAACCAGATAATGAATCCCTACCTAAGCCTATTAGTCATTAAATCGAAGTTTTATATTATGTACTCTCCACAAGAGAATCTTTATATTCCCTTGCTGTTAGAAATCTATGTGATCAGAATCAAGAATCCAATGAAACATGACAAGATTCGGATTTTGAGTTTTAAGAATTATTATTCTTAAAAAAAAAAAAAAAACAACCAAGAACTTGTCTCTTTCCTCCAATCTCTAGACTACTCTACCTAAAAAGGGGAAAGAATAAGTGTATGATGTTTTTCTAGAGACGGAGTTCCGAGAAAGTTCTTGTTTACAAAAAAGTTTACAAGGGAATATCACTTAAATTTAAAAAAATGATTCAAAAGCAAAATAAAAAAAAAAAATTGCGTAGAACCATTCACGTAAAATTCACGAATGATTCTAATTAATATAATATTCTTTAATGTGTATCTTTCAAGCTATGATTAATATGTAATTTCATAAATTTAAATTTAAAAATATATTTTACAAATTAAATAAAAATTGAAGGTTTAATAATTAATAAAGAGGAAAAATGTTTTTTCCCACATTCCATTTTCCAGATCAAATAACTTTATTTTTTAAAATAATCTAAAGAATTTTGATAAAAAATATTCTCCGTCCGAAACACTAAATAATTCCAAAAAAAATTTCAGAATATTAAATTTATGACCGATGGAAAATGGGGAATGTGGATAATCTATTTTCCCTTATTGTGACTTAAAAAATTCAAAAAAAAAAAAAAAAAAAAAAAAAAAGGATCTAGCGAATAAAAAATTTAATTTTTATGCTAAAAGTGCATACTGATTTTTATTTTGCTTTTAATATAGCCTTAGATTATAAATATTATTTTAAGGCAAAAGCGGATCCATCGGGATTGAAGTAAAAAAAAACCCCTTGTTAATAGAATTAAAATGAAAATAAATTTAAATTTAGGAAAAATTTAGAAAAAACCGCAAAGTTTTATAATTAAGGTTTATTTGTATGAGAAATAACGTTTTGTTCACTCATTCTATTGCTTAAGGTAGAATTTAGATACAAGTTAAATCTAAGTGAAATAAATTTATCTAAATTATGCATAAAAAAAAGGTTATAATCAGTGCCCTAGGCTTTGAATTTTATAGAAATAAAAAAAAAATAAAATAAAAACGGTTTATTTATTAACAGAAAAATATTAAAAGGAAAATGAGTTTTTTTAACACAAAATAAAAAATTTTACCCCCTTAGAACGGATTCCGCCTTGCAAGGACGTAGCCAAGAAGAGAGAGAGGCTCAGTTAAATAAAAATAAAATATTTTTTTACTTTTTAAACTAACGCTCAACTTCATAATCAAATGAATTTATTTTACAATACACGCCCACGACGGTCATTTCGATTCTACCATCAATAGTAGAAATATGATTTGATTCCCACGAATTTAATGCTATTTTAAAATTAAACCGAGCATAAAAAAAGATTAAATTAAAATTTTTTAATATTAATTTAATTAATTAAATACTTGATAAAATTTTTTTTATTAAAGTTCAACAAAAAGTTGTCAAATTTTTAAAAACGTTATTATTTACTTAGCTTGAGTCAAATGATTTTTGCCATTTTCGCTCTTTAAAAATTTAGCTTCGCCCTTGCTGCCTAAATTAAAAATAAAAATAAAGAGGAGACTCAGATTTAAAATAATAATTTGTGATATACGTTGAAGATGGTTGAAATATGATAAGAATTCATTTTTTGTTTATTTTATAACGATGTCTTTTAAGTTTTTCAACAGATTGCTCATGTCTCTTAGCATCCCTAATATCTATGCCTAACTCATCTATCTAAACCTAAAATGGGAGGAGGGGGCTGACAATACCTTCATAAACTTTCTCCATCCATCCATCGAATCGCTCGAAGAATTCTGAAAGAGAAGCCCTAAAAGCTAAAAACCCACCCTGTTTTCATGGCTATCAACTAAGGGATTGCCGAAATGGCAATCGGGCAGATACACACCTCGTCACATGACGACTTGAAGATCTCTCTCCTAAGGGAGACAGCAGTCCAACAGCTTACGTGTCCACTAACCTAGCCTAGAAGAAAGGGGGAGGAAGAAGGGCCTAATTGTGTTGAGAGAGGGGTGTATATAGGTTAATTTTCATTTCTTTTAAACGCGCTTTAAACATTTTGGAATCTTTGCAGAAAAATATAAAATTTTGAATAAGAAGAAAAATTTTAATTTTGATTAAAACTCAAAAATAAAAATATAGAATGAAAATAAATCAACATATATACATATGTGTTTCCCAACCATCGTAAATTGCAATTATATCATGTGATGTTGTTTTTTTATATAAATAAATTCATTCATTCAATATATTTATTTATTATTACAATGTTTATTTTTTCTTCTTATAGATAGAAGATAAAAAAACAACTTCACAGGATACAATTGGAATTGAGAAAAAGTTACAGAAACTAATCTGTCAGATATTATTGTTCTGCTTGCCAAAAAGTGAAATTTTGTGGCGATATTAATTAATGAAGAGTAAAACCAATAATACCACTTGGTGATAAAGGGCAATTCCTTTGGAGCCAATATGTTAGAAGATAACTTCCAATTAACGTTCAAATTAGAGCCCGAAATTTTTTGCCCCATGCTCGCATTTTTTTGAGTTTTTCAAGCCCACCCGAAAATTTTTCAACCCATCTCATTTGCTTACACTTCCACCCGAGGGCCGGTTCGGGCACGGGTCCAGGGGCCTTCCAATGAGGGCTCTACTTCAAACGCGGTACATCTCTATACCGTATAAGGTAAGGTTACCCGGTATAGAGGTTTCACTATATTATAAATGTCTTTATAAAATGCATTTTTATATTCAGTTCTTTGAAAAAAATTTAGCAGGTCCGCGAATTCCGTTGGGAATCACTATCTATTATTTTCTAGCGCAATAATCCACTATATTTAAATCTATACTAACTTCTGCTATCTATGCCTGTGTAAATTAATAAAAGAATAATTTTTTTTAAATTTAAATATCTAATAATTTTGGAAGAGAGCTCACATAGAATATGATTAATTATTTAGCTTATATTTTTTTATCAATGATGTTAATATTTATTATTTACATTGATGCTTTTTTTTTTTGGATCAAAAATGAGAGAAGAGAGAAAGAAAAGGGCTACCCTTTCCTTGGTCTTCTACAAATATCCGAGTCATTTATTTAGACTTTTACATAAATTTGAGATCATTTGAAAGTTCAATAGTTCAATAGATGCAAGTGGATTGTTTGTATGAAAATTTACTTTAGACAATAGTATGAAGAGTATCTATTTTTATGTTATATTTTTTCGATATTAACAAATTGTTAATAAAAGGAAAATTTGTCATCATAAACACATTTTATTACTAAAAATCTTTCAATGTGATCCACTTGTTTATCTATAGAAAAATCAAGCAAATGTCCAAATTCATGTAAAACTAACTCTCTAAATTTAATCTGAGTCTCCTTTAAAAAAACGCTGGACTTACTTGACCTGACCTGACTCAACCAAGAACGGAAATTCGCATGATGGCCTCATTAGGTTTTCTCCTCCCTGATAAAAAGAAGTCTCTCGTTATGTCTTGAAGAAGTACTTTATCAAATGCAGGTCCATGATGGGAGGAGAACATGAACTAAACTAAAAAAAAAAAAAGAAAAATCAATGTTTCCTAAATTAAATTAAATAAATTCATTTCAAACGAAAATCAAGTTTCACATTTTCAAAAAAATTAATTTTTTGGTGGCCTTATTTGCAG
>JAAAKE020129325.1:0-14549 GCA_010014785.2 Anisolabis maritima | reverse complement strand
CACCGATCTCCTGTGCAGAACGGCGACACCCTACCGACTACTCCACAGAGCCTTCTTTGCTCTGTTATAATTTATAAAAGTTTATAGGGACCACTAATCAATATATATTAATATATATTATTTATTAACCGGAACATGCTAAAAATGAGCCGAAACCGTAAGAACAAAAATATTTTTTAACTTTTTTGTTTTCGATGTCTTGGTGTTTATAAAAATAAAAAAAAAACCAACAAAAAGAATCATGCCAACATTCAAATCATAATATATTTTATAACAGACCATTCCACCATCCTTTGAAAGCAAATAAGACGTTAATTAAAGATATTAAGGAATAAAAATGAAAATTACTAAAATATTTAAATATTTATCATGTCAATGAGCTCCTTTATTTATAGAATATTTAAATTTCTTATTTATTATCTGATGTATATTTTTTATAAGATATTCATTATTCTTTTAGATTTAAGATTTGTTAAAAGGAAACTTTTAAATAGTACAAATTAATTTTTTTATTCATAGAATATTACCAAATAATTTATATTAAATTATATAGGCCTATATAGATTATTGTTTATGTCATAAGTATATATATTTTAATTAATAACAACAATTATATTAGAATATGTTTTTTAATAAGTAAAAGAAAAACATGTCAAATCAAATTTATATGATCCTTTAAGGATTATATGAAATAATTCAATATTTATAAGTTTAATTGACTAGATTGATTGAACGAGAGATAATATTGGAAATGATATGAAAACTTTTGTAATAAAAAAATAATATTAATAAAGACTTGTTTTCTTCATTATTCTTAAAAATTCCTCTTGATTAATTTCTCCATCACCATCTTTGTCTGCTTCATCAATCATCTCCTGAAAATATTTTATATTGTAAATATTTTTTAATCTTATGTTATTCCAATAGCATAACAATGGGAACGAATTCTACCCCTTCCATGGGCCTATCCACTTGCTGAAAAAGGTCAAATCAAAAATATATAGGAAAAAGCGGAATATCAGAACTCTAGAAATAATAACAATATACAGTCAAATCATTCTCAGAATCTTAGAAATCTTATTCATATCTAAAATATGTTTGTAAAAAGTTTTCCTAGCAAGAGTCTCTTATCCAATCACAAACAGTGGTCATCATACGCTCCTTACATCCCCGCTAGCAACAGGGGGCTGGTTCCGCCTTTCACCATATCCGTACTGCATTTCGTCTCTCGTCCGTTACGCGAATAATCCTTTTGTAAATATGTTATATATATGTTTTTTGTTTAATTTAATTTTATTTAAATTAATTTTTATGGGCCTTCCTAGAAAACCTTGAAACTGCCATCCAATCCTTGTAGCAGGACAGTTATAATTGCTAAAGAGGAGCGGGTGTATCCGAAAATTGAATTATCTGTATTAAATCAAGGAGACCACGAGATTAATAATAACACAAAAAGGATGAGCCAAAACGTCGACAAGCTGCTCAACCTATTAAACCAGCACACTTAATTAAGGGGATTGCAATCTATAAGCATAGCTCTGAACTGGGGGAGAAGGATAAACAAGAAATCGGCCTTCTTTCCTACTTATGCTAGACTGATTTGATATAATGCCGATTGATAGATGTTTGTTTGAAAAAGTTGCCTGTTTTTAAGCAATGCCCTAGAGGTTGCAAAGCACTAAATATGGTTTAAAATAGAATTATGTAGCGAGATGATTTTGTGTTCGGTTGAACATAATTCGCGCCCTCTGGAACCGAATCAGGATTTTACCTTTTTTACAACAAATGTGCTACCATTACACAAGTACTCACGGTCAAAATATCATCTCGAACAATATTATTATGTTAAACAATGTATTGTTTGAACGTTGCTACAGGATTTAAAAACCATCAACTAATAGACGCTAATTAGTTAAAATCGACGTTTAGGGGATAGCAGACTCTAGGTTGCATCTAGAATTGTGGGATTAATTCCATTCAGTCTTGCTACAGAACATTTCAAATGTAAGGAGTGAAATTATATTTTCACTTTTAAAATAATATATGGATGAGTGCGAGGTGATATGTTGTTTTATATTTTAATAACCCTAAACAATCTATTTACTGCCCAATCACTGGGCGTGAATTCTGATGATTAAAAAAATTATTATAAGAAGAATAAATGATTACTCACTTGTAGTTCTTGATCAGTTAGATTTTCGCCCAATTCTTTCGAGACTCTTTTAAGATTTTTAAAGGAAATTTTGCCGGTTTCATCATCATCAAAAAGTCTAAATGCTTTCATTATCTCTTCTTTAGAATCTTTCTCAGCCATTTTAGCTGTCATTAGTCCTAAGAATTCTTCAAAGGACAAAACGCCAGATCCATCTTTATCTACTTCAGCGATCATTTTTTTTATTTCCTCTTTTTTAGGCTCAAAACCCAGAGCTCTGATTGCTACTTTTAATTCTTTAGTTTCAATCTTTCCTTTTCCTTCAACATCAAACAAATCAAATGCTTCTTTAATGTCATTCTTTTGTTCTTCACTAAGTTCGAATTTCGAACCTCCTGATTTCTTTCGAGTCCCTGGCCCAGAATTTTTCCTAAAGGACTAAGTTATAATGGATTATTATAAAAATAATCTAAATATTATTCAAATACAATTTATATTTACCATTTTTCAAGCAGATAAAATTGAATAAATATATTTTTATTACTTAAATAGGTGAAAAGATTCAAAAATTTACTTTTTTCCCGAAACAGTGATTTGTTTAAAATAAACAAATGCCTTGGAAACGAAATAATGGATATATATTTAGAATGAAAGATTAAATTCTAAATAATTAATATTCATTTTAAACAACGAAAAAATGTTATTAAAGAAATAATTAATGGCAAAATAAATTAGTTTAATTTTTAATTATAAAAATATTGAATTAACAGGTTGGTGATTTGCGTGAACAAAAAAATACAGAAATTGACATAAGATGATATGATGTTAATTCGAAGGTCGCCGACAGAGGATTCTGAAAACATTATTTGTTTATGGTTGTTGTTGCTGCTCTCTTGAGGCAAAAACTTGAATTTTATTTTCTTTTATTGGTTTTATTTTTTTTATTTGAATTTAGTGAGGCTAAATAAAAAGATTATTAATTTAATTCATATAAAATAATAAAAAATAATTTGAGAAACTAAAAATGATTATGAGAAGAATATTAGCATTTGAAGATTTTAGAAAAAAATGAAAATAGAATAAGAGCAAAAGTATTTATTGCTCTTTGTAAAATTTTTCAAATTTAACAGGATATTTTTCATCCTGCTCAATAACTTCGAAATTTTATTCTTGTATTCATTTTATTTATATAGGGCTTTTATTGTATTATGTCATTATATATATTCTTTTTTTGTATTAGTTTTTCTTTTTATATTAGTTATATTATATTTATTGTATTTATATATTTATTATAATTGTAATATCTTTATAAACCGAATGGCTCGGTCTAAATTGGTATAATAAAAAAAAACTTCGAACTTGCCTTAGAGTAAACAGCAATTAGTTAATCTACTTTGATGTCATTTTTGAGATCTTATCAAAATAGCTTTTAAAAAAAGTAAAAATATCAAATTTCTATTAAATTATAAGAATCAGAAATGTTATTATTTTATTAATAATATTTATTATAGCAAAATAACTTTTGTTATAAAATGACATGAAACAATGATTGAATGAAGGTTTCTTTCTTTATTTCATTTTTGGCTACTTATTTCATAAATTTGTCTCATTAAGTTTTAAAAATGGCCCTGTCCTTTGGGGCAGAGCTAAAGGTCTGGCTTCATGTATCAAAGTACAGAGGTTCGCTTCCTCTCCTGAGCGTCTAATATTTAAATTCTATTGGCTAACAATTATTTAAATAAATAAGAACGGAGTCTAAATAGCCCGAAATGCCTAAAAAGACAAAAAATTTTTTTAATTTTTTATTATTAAATTAAAAAGAAATATATATATTAAAGCATTATTTTTATTTTCGCGGATATTGTACCAATGTTATAAAAAAAATTAATAGAATTCAAATATAGTATAAAAGAAAATTATTTTTTCATTTATTTAAAATTTTAAATAATTTTAATCTTTACATATTTTAAATATTTTCTTAACTTTTTAAATATGTAGAGGTTGGTAGCTCTGTTTTATCAACAATTGCTTTGCTCATTTGACGTAAAACTCGTCTTTTAAAATAATTTTTCGATCGCTCGTTTTCAATTTTGTTTTATTTGACTTATTAATTAGCTGTTTGATATTAGAATTCTTGAAAAATACTAAAGCGAGTATGCATAAGCTACTGGTTGCAACTAATTTATCAGAGAGAGTCAAGTGAGTGTTTTAGTTGGTGGTCAATTGGCCGCCGTCGCCGTCGTCGGCATCAAGACAAAAAGAGACGACAGATAAAATCAAAATGGCGGAGAATTCCTCGAATCATGAGATTAACCAAGGTATTCTATATGAGAATTTATAACTATCTCTCTTTATTAATTATTTACAATGTATTTATAAATTTGTTTTTTTATTCAATTATTCCCATTTTAAAAATCCCTTTCAAATCAAAACATGAAAACTCTTTTTTTCATTCATTTCAAATAATAATTTATTCATTTATCATTCAAAACAAAAAGTTGATTTTATATAATCATTTGACTTTTCTATTCCTGATGTTGATTAAAAGCATATGGCAAAAAAATCCTTGAAGAAAATCAGAAAATATTTAGTAAAATCTAAAATACTTTAAAAAATTTTATTTGCAAAAGCAATATATACAAACAATAAATTTTTGATCCAATTAAAAAACAAGATAATAATTTCCTATATTTTTGAAATAACAATCAACCTATTATTGGAATATTTAATAATTTAATTTTTTTCTACTATTGTAATTTTTATTCATTAATTAATCTTATCTCATTTTAATACGTAATCAGAAATAAATGATTGTCAAAAACAAAAGAAAATATCCATCCAAGGGGCATATATATGAAACTTTTTTCAGCATTTGAGGTCACTTAAGTTTCGTCTAAAGAGTAAAATGTTCAAATAGTCAAATTAATTTTAACAATTATACAAAAAATATTAAACTTTGCCAACCAGCCGAAGGCTTGACACGTAAAGTTTATTTTTATTTATTTTTAAAATTTTTAATACTCTTTTAAAAAAGTGCCGACAGAGATCTTGCTTCATGATCCAAGAGCCAATCTTCTCTTCCTGTGCTATCAAATTGATTTAAATTATTTTATTATCTTGGGTATCATTTATAATAAGATATACTGAGTTTAAATGGCCTCAGATGCCAAAAAAAAGGAGTTCACCTATTAAAAATAAAGAAAAATAAACATCTGGATTTATTATGATCTTTTTAATCAACATAACCATTCCAAAATTTTTCTTTTAAATAAACATTCAATATTATTAATTATTTCATTGATAAATTTAATATTTTCATTTAACAAATGGGTGTATTCTCTAAATCTTTCTTAAATAACAGGGTTTTCAAAATTCTAAATTTTTGATTTAATTGTCTCTTTTGAAAAAGTTAAAATAAATCATTCAAACCATTCAATTGAATGATAAAAGCCGTTAGCTTATTTAAAAATTCTATTTTCTGATTTTTGATATTGAAATATTTCAGAAAAATTTTGAAATATTTTAAATTAAACATAATCAATCGAGATGTTCCCCTCTGGGTTTATTTTTTATCTCTAGACTTTTTTTGTGTTTAAAGCCTTTTTTGCGTAAACTTGATTAAAGGCTTTTTAAGTCAAATAAAATAACAACTCATTATCCATCCTGAGATCCATTCTAATTTGAATATTCACACCAACTGACAATTGACTCAACTGCAATAATGATGATAAACTCGAATTTTCATTATCTGTGACCTTCTTTTCTTTAAATGGACTAGAATTCAATACCGATTATATATATATATATAAATTAATTTTTGCTGGAGGAGAGGGTGGCAGACTTTCCTCCTGACAGCCTATAATTAAGTTTATAATGTTACATTTCCTTGCCAGATTAGTTCTCATTCCATTTTATTTATTTATTTAAATGCTTTTTTACATAAGATAATAAATGTAAATATTCTTTTATATTATTGATATAAGTATGAGAAAATTCTCCTTTTTCTCCTTCCTCTAAATTTTTATCTCATTTTATATAATCACTTTGTTTTTCCTCTGCTGCCCATACACAACTCGCTAAAATTTCATTTAAAGTTAATAAATCCTTCCCTCAATCGACCGACCCGCCAAAAATCTTGATTCCGTTGTTGTTTGCTTCTAGATCGCCATTGGGTCGAGTTCAAGTGTGAAGCTACGAGTATGTCAGGTCATTACTTCTACTCATTACTCTTTCATTTCCTTTATTTTACCTATAAAAGGGAAAATATGTCTTTCTATTTAAATACTTGCTTTTTACACTTTTCTTTTTTCTCAAGCATTCACCCGCTTATTGTGCTTTAAATTATTCTTTTTTTCTATTTTAATATAATAAATAATTTTATTCTTTTTTTTTTAGTAAGTCTTTTCGGCATCTGAGGCCATATAGACTTTGAAGAATTTTATTATTTACAATACAAATTATCCAGGCACATTTATTTAGACCAATTGGTATAAATTTTCATCGGACTGCCTGGCATCCACATCCCTTGGTTTTGAAGGTTATCAATACTGACAATGTCAGTATCTCCAACTTCTCGGCCACAGGATGGGGTTGATTTATTTATTGAGATTTATTTATATTTGGATTGCTTGTTTTTAAATGATCATGGAATTTAAGCTTATTTTTTTTATGTATATATAAAAATAATTGTTGTGATTTTAAAAAAAATACATAGAGATAGAATAAAAAAGGAAAATTAAGGTTTTTCTTAAAAATTATTTATTTGATACTATTGATATATTCTTATTCCTTCAACATTCATTATAAATTAAATATAATAAATTTTATTATAATAAAGAATAAGAAATAGACATCAACAGCCTGATCTCTCACAAAAGATCATTTAAAACATTTGGCCATTTCCATCAAAAGTAAATTATTAATTTAATTTAAATAATACAGAGAAAGTCTTCATTATTTCATCATGAATAGAACTCTAGATATTTTTCAAAGTAAGATAACACTTATCTGATTCGCATTACGATGGCAAAACTAAGTCGAATCAAACAAAAATACCATAATTGAGATTATGAAGAATACTTACTTTATGAATCTTTTTTTTTTTATTATAATAACCAACACTAATTTATTATCTGTTTCAGACAAAAAACGAGCTTTAGACCAAAGATTTTATTTCTGTGCATTTAGGCCTTGAAATAGTTAACAAGGACCCTACTATGATCTTGTCCTAGCTCTAGTTGTTATTGACTTAAAATCTAAAGATTGTCTCAAAATTGCTTTAAGAATTATAAAATTTTGGCCATATTTTCTTTTTTTTTTTCTAAATTCATGGCCCTAGATGTTATTTAAAAATTTTTATTTGCCTTAGAATTCCTACAATATAAGAATCATGATAAATCATTCATAATGACAATGTTTTCTTAGAAAATGACTTGATCTAATTTTAAGTTAATAATCAGTACAAATGATACAAATTAATTTCTTCTAAACATTTTATTATCAATATTCTTATTATTTAGGATTTTGACTAATAAACCTTAATAAAATCATAGAAAACATTTTCCATCTGCTTACTCTAGTTTGCTTTTTTATTTTGTTTAACTAATGAAATATGCGAATATTACATTAATTGAGCTTTATTTAATACAGCTCAACGAAGACGTCAGTTGACATTGAGTTTTGGTGGAGGAGGAGGCGGGGGAAGTGGACATAGTCCTATAGGATTGACATCGTGCACAAGTTCAGGAGGATCATCGAGTAGCAGTCGTTCAAGTAGCAGTGGTGGTGGCGTCGTTTACCAAGTGTAAGTTAAATAAATAATTTTTATTTAGGGCTATGCTATTAGATTATCTTTGTATTAAAGATGCAAACATTTATTATATTTTTTTTCAGACCTCGAAATCCCCTTGCAACCGATGATTCGGTTACTTCAAATTCCACTTGGGCAACACGAAGAGACTTAACAAGGCCAATTAGTGCTGATAGCATACAAAGGTTCATTTCATTATTTAAAAATTAAAATAATTAGAAATTTTTTAATATAACTTCTTTCTTATTTATTTTTTTTACAAATAAAAAGATCTTTTTAGTCATTAGAGAAAAAAAAGGCATTATCTTTATTTTCAATTTAAAAAACCTTTGTTTATTCATAAAATTTATTTTTTCTTTTCTTTTGGAAGGGATGGAGGGCGATTCCCGATGGTCCCCACCATGCAATCATCCGGAAGGCTTCAACTTTCTCCAGAACAGGTATTTTTTCCAATTTAAATTTCTCTTAACTTTCATTCATCTCAAATTTAAGACGTTAGTCGTGGATTAATAATAGGATCGAACTTATAAATAAGTCCACAGGGGATTTGCAATGCATTATATTTTATATATTATTTCATAAATAGCTAAGAGAAAGTAAAAATTAAATACAGCGATTTATTTAAATCTTTTTGTTTTATATCTTTTTTTAAGGTATATGATTTTACTTCGGAAGATTTACATGACTTGGGTGAGATTGGACGGGGTGCTTTTGGAACTGTTAATAAAATGGTCCATAGAAAAAGTAACATAGTAATGGCTGTAAAGGTAAGATATTTATAATTTGAATCCTATTAAATCACTCAAAAATTAATAAATAAAATCTCTTCTTTTATTTTAGAGGATTCGATCAACTATAGATGAAAAAGAACAAAAGCAGCTTTTAATGGATTTGGGAGTTGTCATGAAATCAAATGAATGTCCTTTCATTGTGCAATTTTATGGCGCTTTATTTAAAGAGGTACATTTTTCTTTCCAATAAAAAAAATAAAATTAGCATCTTCTTTCAAACATGTGAATTCTTTATTTAGTCTTTCATAACTTATAGAATCAGAACAACTTTTTTAATCAAAGGTCCCTTAAATCCTCCATCCAAATACAAAAAATTATATCATATATTTAAAATTCTGGAGTAAAGCATAAGACAAGTTTTACTTACCATTTTTCTGGGAAATGCATTAATAACCTTGGTTATATAAATGTAGACTACAGGTGATTATTTTCGATAAAAGTATTCAGTTTTGTATTATTTTAGAATACCTTTGATTTTTCTCCGAAGGCCTATTCACTCACAAGCTATTAATGATAATACAAAATGTATAAAAAAAAAACAATTTTTTTAATAATATATATATTATAATACTTCATTCCTTAAAAATAACTAGAAAAATTTTCATTTTTATTTTTTTAGGGTGATTGTTGGATTTGTATGGAACTAATGGACACATCTTTAGACAAATTTTATAAATTCATTTATGAAATACTTAATCAAAGGATTCCAGAAAATATTTTAGGGAAAATTACAGTTGCAGTAAGTGGATTTTATTGAGATTTTAAAATATTTATGATATTTTAATCCTTATGGCAAAAGTGATAATATTTTCTTTTATATTTATTTTATAGACTGTTAAAGCACTTAATTATCTTAAAGAGAAGCTCAATATAATCCACCGGGATGTGAAGCCTAGTAATATTTTACTAGATAAGCGTGGAAACATTAGGCTGTGTGATTTTGGAATAAGTGGACAATTGGTAGACTCTATAGCGAAAACACGAGATGCCGGTTGTCGTCCATATATGGCGGTAAGTTTTCAGAAAAACGAAACAAAAAATACTTTTTACAGTTAGTACAAAACAGAAATAGATCTTTTAAATAATTTTAAATCTTTTTTCAATTTATTTATTGTTTTTCACCGATAGATCTAATATATTTATAGTTTATTGGATTATTATTTTCTCCCCTTGATTCTCCTCCAAAAATATATAAATTTTTTACCTATCTCATATTAATAAATAAGTTTGTGAATTTGGTCTCATTCGAAAATGCCAAATTTCTAAATGTTTTAAGCCTAAATCTGTCATTCTAAGACTATTTGATCAGGAGTTATTTCAGTTATAACTATATATATATAACTAATTTTTAAATTTCACAAACTTATTTATTAATATGAGATAGGTAAAAAATTTATATATTTTTGGTGGAGAATCAAGGGCAGAAAATAATAATCCAATAAACTATAAATATAAGATCATTCTGAGCTTGAACTTTTTTTAAAACAAATAACTCCTGATCACATAGTCTTAGAATGACAGATTTAGGCTTAAAACATTTAGAAATTTGGCATTTTCGAATGAGACCAAATTCACTTGATTCGGTTCATTAGTTGAGAATTTTGCAAGAAAATTTTATTTTAAAACATTGATTTTTGACATTTATCTCATTGAAAAAAATATTAATTAATTTTTTAAGACAAATTCATGAAAAAATTTTTTTTTTGGACAAAACTTGGTCATCATGTCATGATACATTTTGTTACAATATATATAATATGTATAGTTTGACAAAATTATATAATAATAATAATAATAAAAAAAATAATAATATAATTAAATAAAGTTAAATATAAATAATAAATTAATATACATCGGAATTATCGTCTTTTCATTTATAAAAAAAAATTTTCTAACTGAAAACTTTGATAATAGTCTCTGCTGCGCAGGGTAAATACTACATTTTCTAAATATTTCAATTTTTAACCAATGGTTTTGAATTGACTTCCAAATCCTGGTAATCAGTGCGAAAGAAGTCTACTGATTAATAATTGATATATTTTTCCTCTTTTTTAACTCTCTTTTTCATAGAATTAATATTATAATATAATTTGTTTAGCCTGAACGGATCGACCCTTATCGAGCAAAAGGTTACGATGTGCGTTCAGACGTTTGGTCCCTTGGAATCACTCTGATGGAGGTGGCTACAGGTCATTTTCCATATCCTAAATGGAATAGTGTTTTTGAACAATTATGCCAAGTGGTACAGGGAGATCCGCCTAGCCTCACTAATGAGAATGGAAATCATTTCACACCTGAATTTGTACAATTTGTTAATACATGGTAATTATTTGCTTTTATCTTTTAATTCTAATATTAAAGAAAACTCCACTTTTTGTAATATAATTTTTTATTGGTTCTGTAATTAAACCTTCTGTTTTTTTGTTCTGTAACTAAAACTAAACTATTACAAAACTATTATAAAAAAAAAAGATTGGAATATTGGAATTAATTACTAATTCATTAATTTAATTATTTTTTAATTTTCAGTTTAATCAAAGATGAAACGCAACGGCCAAAATACCATAAACTTCTTGACCATCCTTTTATTCGAAAGAGCGATGAGGCGCAGCTCGACGTCGCTTCGTATGTTAAGAATATTCTCGACCTGATGGCGAACAACGGCGTCTCACCTTTTACCACTAATGTCCAGTAAAATGCGATTCATTTCTTATTTTCCCAAAACGGTTATGATGCAGTATCATTTGATAGCCGAATAAAATTGATATATTTCTAGATAATGGCCCAAAAGGCTGATTTTGCGCCATTAGAAATTAATAGCTCTTTTTATGGAGCTCCTTAGTCTGCTCGAGACGTGACTCCAAATACAGACTTAATACGTACTCACATCCAAAATATATTAATTTATACACTTGATATAAACAACAGCATTTATTAAATTCAAAATTTTATCATCATGAAACAAAACATTCCTATTTTTACCTTTGATGAGCAAAGACCTTAGTTATTTTTTAACTAAAACTTTTTTATTAGGCTAAAGACATACGTTCATATTAGGAAATTTAACTCCATTTAATTTAATAACTTTTCTATAAAAAAAAAGAATCAAATAGTTAAGAGTTATTAATGTTTTTAATGGTATTTAATGAAGGACAAAATATTATGAAATTCAATTCCTATTGCTATCATTTTTTATTTTTATTTATTTCTATTTAATTGACTAGTATTAAAAAAAATACATCTGGGGTTTATGTTACTTAAGCCCATTTCTACGACAGGATTAGTTTGGGATATACATTCAGCCGACTTGTCAAAATGACAGACACCTAATAAGAAATATTTAATTTTTATTAAAATCAAAATGAGTTATCAAATAATATATATATATATATGTATATATATGCTCAAATGTATAAATATACTATAATATGTAATAAAGAAAAAAATCCTATTTTCTGCGAGTTGAATCCGGTAATTTCGGGATATTTGTTACATAAATTTACAATAATGAGGATTCAGATGATTATAAAAATTGTTTCTTGCACCTTTAAAAGTGATCAACTATTAATTGCAAAAACCCCCTTCCGATACTTAAGACGAACGAAGCAAATGTGCTAAAAAAATATTTAGAAAAAATTAAAAAAGAAAAAAAAACCTATTACATTAAATAAATCACATAGCTATTACTTTCTTTTTTAACCTCAATGGAGATTTATTTTACATATGAACGTAATGAGAGCTGGAGTCTTAGTCTTTGGCTTTTTAACATCCAACGCCTCCTCGCTAATTTAGGCAAAAATAATTAAAATTTAATCAACTTCAATAATATATATATTTTAATTTTATTTCCAAATTTGCAACTATAAAGAAAAAAATGATATATGTAATTTAATAAAATTTACCAAGGCATAAATCTGTTCATTCATCTTCATAGAATACATGTTTTAATATTTATTTATATATATTTATAAAATTAAATAATTCTTGCTCTAAAAAATTTTTCAAAATAAAAAAATCATCGAACTTTATAAATATTGATAGAATTTTTTGAACAATACCTGGGATAGATTTAAAAATTATTTAAATAAGAAAATTTTTTTATTAATATTATTCACATCTATATTTTCATTATTTACATTAATATCATCGAACTATAAATTAGCATTTTCTTTTTTTCTTTTTACCATTTATATTCATTTTTTTTCTCACATACTATTCTTTCTGAATATTTCTATTCATATCCTACAAAAAGTTATTTGAAATTTGGAAAATGAAAGTTTTAGATAGGTTTCGTAAAAGTTTTAATTTTGTGATGATGATTTTTCTGAAATTAATTTTCAATCCGCCAACTAATTTCTGGGATTGTTTATTAAATAACATATATCCTATTTTTTAAAAAACAATGACTTCAAAATTTCTCACATTCCTTTTTTTTATAATTCAAAATTTCTATTTTCTTAAAATCTTCTTAAATATGAAACTAAAAAAAAAGACAATCAAGAGAAATAATTAATTTTCAAAATATTTCTTTCTTAAAATGATTTTTTTTTATAAAAGCTTCAAATATAGATATAAATCTTTACAATAAAAATATTCCATTTGAAATATTGGATAGATTTTCCTCTTCTTGGGCCTTCTATAGATATAGGTAGCTCTTCCTTAGTTGATTGAGAATAATTATGATTTTCAAGGCCAGTTAGGAAACAATAAATACTTTAAAAATTTTCTTTAAACCAAATTAGTAATTGCTGATCTCTATCTTTAATATTTTTCTAACTAGAACATTCCTCTTACTTATTTTTTTTTTTCATCTATTTTATTAATATACAGTAAACTCCCGGACTCTGATGGAAATTATCTAAAAAATACTTTTCTCTTTTAATTATTCATTTCTTACAAACAATTATTTTCCTATAATTTAAA
Source organism: Anisolabis maritima (assembly GCA_010014785.2). NCBI lineage: Eukaryota > Metazoa > Arthropoda > Insecta > Dermaptera > Anisolabididae > Anisolabis > Anisolabis maritima. Next base: position 874 of record JAAAKE020129325.1, on the reverse strand, counting down.
TCTAGATATTTTTTTTATTTATTTCAAAAATATAATATTATAAAAATATTCTTTTAAGAATTGCTTGCAATAATAATAGTGCCATTCTTATTACATTTTAATAAATTTGTTGAATTTTTTTTATTTTAGATCAACAAAAGATGACGACAACGAATAATATTAGAATCGTTTCAATCTCTTTAAATTGTTCATTCATTTGTTAGCTTAGATTCCTTATCTAGGCGTTCTCTTTATCAATATGCATTCTCTCATAAACCCAAATTATTCAGAAATCAAACTCTTTAGATAATTGAGTCCAATTTTTAAGTGAAAAAAAGACATCTTAAAATCTTTAGTTTCCATATAATAGAAGAATTCTATATAGAATGTTACATTAAATATATTTATTTTAAAAGCATTTTAAGAAATTAAATGTGACATTATTTTCTTTAATTAAAAGAAGAAATGTCATAAGGAATATTTTCTTAATAAACATTTTGATAATTTTATAATAGCTATTAAAATGATTTTCCTTTAATTTCTGGTCACGTTATTTACTTAATACCCCAAAGATATTTTCACAAGTTTTGTATACACTAATATAAATTTTGCATTTGATGGGAGTTGACTGTATTTTATTATCTTTGAAAGCACCCATTATTTATTAAAGAAAAATTGTAAATAAACCCTTCCCTCTTTGAAAAAATGACATCTTTAATTTCTTTAAAATAACTTATTATTCATAAATTTCAAAGTTGTTGAAAATTTACTTGTTGATTTATTTTTATATTTTACATTATGTTATTAATTCCTATTTTCCTTTTTCAAAATTTCCTCTGAAAATTAATATTTTTGGAAACAATTTTTATTAAGATAAGTGTATAAGATCTCTAAT
>JAAAKE020129314.1:0-14549 GCA_010014785.2 Anisolabis maritima | reverse complement strand
AAAAATAAAATAAATATAATAAGAAATAAGAGCACCTTTCATAACTTTCTCTTACATGATTAGGCAAGAGAAAGTAACGTGTGGTGTTGTCACATCAGTGTGTCAATATATATTTTCTTTATTTAATTTTTCTTGCTCGTACCTCACTTTGGCATACTCCGCTTCGGTACGAACAATCTCTTTTAGTCAAACCTATCTATATTTATCGTTTGAATGCTAGGTTTTGAAATTATTTAATTATCACGCGTTTTCTAGTATGCCCGCCTATACTCTTCTGATTTTAGAACAAAAATTCCTATTGTCATCATATTTTTGTTATTCACATAAATATAAAAATAAATCAAATCCTTTTTATTAAAAAAAAAATTATTAATCCTCTAATATGGCCCTTTTAAAATACAAAAAGTTAAAATACAATAAAAGCAGATAATCATGGGTGTTGAATGTCAAATGCCTTGACCTGTTTTGTGTCCACTGGTCACTCTTGGAAGGACATTTTAAAAACAAATATGATTTTACTATGAAAAACATTGTTATTGAAAATCTTTTTAAAGTTAGGCAACAAATCAATAGAAAAAAGAAAAATAATATCCACAAATGAGTCCAATTAATTAAATTATTAATTAATTAATAAAAACCATTTTTAAATTAAATCCCTGAGCACCAAGAATTCATCGTTGTTTGACGTATTTTATTCAAAAGCCGATTCGTTCTTTCTCTTTTTTTACTATCCCTTACCTATATATGTAATATATAGTGAGAAAGTTTGCAAAAAAAAAAAACCGATGGCTAGTTTTCAACGGAAATACACATTTTGAGGGCCTCTGAGTCTAAAAAAATGGCTCTTGCAAAATGGTCTGCTTGTGTGTCGTGTGTTCAAAAACGAAGAGTCCTATGGCTGAAATTTTATATTTAAGCTAGGTACCTTCATCGCTTGCACCTCCAAGCTTTTGAATAAAATCAGTCAACATGTACTAGTACTTTATGATGTACTTTGATTAAAATTAATAATAAATTATTTTTTAGATGATCTTTAAAATATATTAACTCTTTTCCCCGCCAAAATTGTTTGGGACCACTTTACCCTTGTACATTTTTAAGTTTTTTGTGATTTTTTCTTAAATTATTCTAACGATTTTAATTAAATTAGCTATACATATTAAATTAAGTAAATTAGAAATTCTTTAAGTAAAATTGATCATTTTTCATCTCAATATACCTCTATTGAGGATTTTAATAGAAAAGATATGTCAACCCATGATAACAGAATAAAAATAATTTTAATTTTTTTTTTTTTTTTAAATTTCCAAATAATTTTCGACTGCTAAGGCTATTTTAACTTGATTTATATATTTATACATTGAAGGAAATTTGTACCGATGGCTTCCAGCGAATGTTCAACACTCGAAGGTTACCTATCCGAACTTTAATTTCTATGTTTGTTAATAAACCAAATCTAATTACCCCCTCCACCGTGTCTGTTAGGTTAAAGATATTGACATTATTAAAATTGATAATCTTAGTTAGAAGCCAAGGGGTAGCCCTGTCCTTTGGTGCAGAGCTAGTGGTCTGGCTTCACGTACCAAAGATCTGTGGTTCGCTTCCCGTCCGGAGCGACAAAAATTTATTTAAATTATTGTATATTGGCAACCACTTAATTTAAATAAATAAAGACGGAGTCTAAATGGCCTTAGATGCCGAAAAAGACTTAAAAAAAAAGAAGGTAAACTGCGTGGGTTCGAATCCCAGGCAATCCGATGAAAATTTATTTAAATCGATTGGATACCAATTGAGGTAAATAAATATGCCTGGATAATACGTATCATAAATAAATATATTATATTTATATCGATGAATATCTATATGGGCTTTGATGCCGAAATCACTTTAAAAAAAAAATTTAATCGTTATTAATTTAATTATTTTTTATAAGATTGATAATTTAAAAAAATATTGATAATTGATTAATACATACAAACCAAAAAACTTCAAAAATGAAAAATAATATAAAATTATGAACCAGGCAACGACGCAGAAAATCTGGTGTGACAATCACACAATTTTCCTTTCCTTTGGTAATAGAAAGTTGTCTGATGCATGGTCGTCACTCCAGAGTTTTTAAAATTGAAATTGATATTGTTCAAAATACTCATTCAAATATTATAATAGAATAATCCATTTAATTTTAATTGGAGTTTGGGATGTGATTTATTATCTCTTTAGCAATCGATTGAATTATTAATAATTTCAACTTATTCAGATATATTACTGATATGTGGTGAACTGCCAGAATCATTTATCGTGTGATTTCATTAATAGTTTGAAATTCAAAAATCCCCCACTCTAAAACTGTGTGAGAAAGATGCTCTCTCATAATTTCTTACCAGCTTGGTACCCATTTCTTTACATCCAAAAGAACGGGAAGCCAACACTGATTCCTTTCAGCCTCTCTAGAATTCGGAGAGCGGCCATTATAATAAAATAATATCTTGTATTGTATTTATAAATTTTATAGAAATATGGAGTTTTGTATTAAGATCGTAAACCTACCTTTTTTATTCCACCATTATTTTCTAGAACAAACTTCGAATTTCTCGACATATTTTATCTAAAACTACCTCTTTCATTTATTGACCCTCTAGCTTTTTCTATTTTTCATTGACCAACCTTTCTCTTGTTGGCCCCCAGTCTTCAATTTCTCATCGATCTACTCGCTCTTTACTTTTTATATTTACATAAAAAATATTGGTGGAAACTAAAATAAGAAAAGAAAATGTTTTTTTGATATTCTTTTCCCACCAATTTATTATTTCAAATATAAATTTAATTATCATATTATTCAATAATTCAATAATAATTATTATAACGAAGGTAGAACTACCGTTTTCCTTTCAATTATTCCTAAATGAAATGAATACTTAAAAAGTTTGTTTTTGAAACGAGTTTTTCCAAACCACCCTTGAGTTTCCAATCAAATTAAATGAATATTAGCCCATGGAATCTCTAATAGATACTAATTAGTTGGGCAAGTTTTTTTCTTTACTCAATCAGGATTGAATAAACAATTGGAGGTAATCCAATGAGAGCAATTCGTTTGAAAGAAAGGGTCAATGGAAATCGACGACTCCGGAGCTGAGCTTGGAGGAGTACTTACTCTCTAAGACTAAAGAAGATATCTCTTTATTTTTAAACAAAAGGGCCTTCAAACAATGGATCTCCTCTTGGAATAATGGCTTTTCATGTATTGCTTATGAATCTTGGCGCTTAAATCTTCTTTTTCTTTTTTTTTTTTTTCAAATTTAAATCAGACTACTGACTTAAATTTTTATTCCAAGTTGTTTATTCTTAGCTCCCTTATTTTTAATATCATTATGCGATCGGACGATTTAGGTTATAGCAAAAATTATCGAACTGGATCAATGAAAACTTTTCCTAAGAAAATAGGAGGGAACCCATCCCAAGAGGAGCAACTATAACTTTCTTCCATATATACCAATAAATATTTTTTTCTTCACTTTCTCTAACCAAAATTCAACAAATTTTTTAATAGATTTTCTTTAGAAATTACATGTATTATTTCATTCATAGAATAATAAATTCTTATCTTGCAATTTAAAAAAGATATAAAAAAAGTGAAATAAAAAAAACGCTAAGGTTGAAATTTAACATGAGTTTTTTATTTACTTATTTATTATTTATATTATTTTTTCCTCTAAATATTATTTAAAGTTAGATCCCAGACAGTCTGATGAAAATTTATTTAAATCATTTGGTTGCCACTTGGATAATTTGTATTGTAAATAAATATATTGTATATCGTTTAAAGTCTTTATGCCGAGAAGAAAAAAATAAATAAATTGATAACAAATAACTATTTAGTACTGAATACAAACCACTGGCTTTTAGATCATGAAGCAAGTTCTCCTTTGCTCTAAGAAAAAGGGGCTTAACATGTTCATATTTCTCTCTCTCAATTTATAATCAATTATCAATAAGGTAACAATCTTAAGGGATCCTTAACTAAAAATAACTAAAAACTAAAAGTAGTCTTTTTTATACTCATATGTTGAATTTTGGCCGTTATTACCTGTGCATATTTATTTAAATTAATAAGAAGCCAATATAATTTAGATAAATTTTATCGTTTAACACGGGAAGCTAATCTTTCTTAAATCAAAAATAGCATACCCTTCTACCCTATTTAGAAATTTTACTTGACATTTTTTTTATAAATGCTTTAATTTCGTCCCCTCCTGAATTCTGGCTCTTAGGGTTTTGACTTATTCACCCCTCCCTGAGCTAGGTAGGGCCAGTCCCTAGCAGTCCTTCCCACTGCGTAAAGTTTATACTTTAGGACTAAATATTTACTATTATTTTTTCTGGATAGGACTGGCCCTGCACAAAAAAAAAAATAATAGTAAATATTTAATTTTGAACTCAAAAAGAATATTTAAAATCTGAAAAAGGAATTTTTAAACACACTCCTTTATCATTCTAATACTTTTTCTTATGAAAAGAAAAAAACTACCTGAGATGCAAATTAAAAAGTACGAAGACCTAGAATAGGAGTTACAAAAAAAAAAAAAAACATGCATAATATTATATAAAATAAAATAAGAAAAAAAGCGAAATACTCGTATGACGCATGAAATAAAAGGACTGAACCGAGGCCCTCGGTCATAAATTCAATTACCGCGCAACTACAGCGCAACGCGCCATTAACACTGTCATGATTAACTTGGCGGCATTTCAATAAAAGCCGTTGCCTCCAACTTTTGGCCAGCCAAACTTTTGTTTTATAACTTTTGCAACAACACTGGAGAAAAACTCAACTTTGGGCCCGCAAGATGCGCAACTAAAAAGAATATTTGAAATATCACCTCAAGTAATTCAAGATAATCACCAACCAACCTAGCTTCCCTATCATACTAAATTGAACCTTAATAAGAGTTTATTAATCCTTTTTAAAATGTAAAAAATCTGATGAGGCCACGACATGTCTACTTTTGCAAGAGGGCGCCTATAAGAATTACTTAAGATGAAATTTTATGGATGTATAGATAGTGAGAAGATGATAAATGAAGAATACAGCCGATTTTATTTCATTTTGACATATAGCAGTGGTTTATATATATAATTGAAGTAAAGTGGGCTGCATTCTTCATTTATCACCTTTCCAAAAATTATTCATCTCATTTATAAATTTGGGAATAAAAAATAAATAAATACTGTCAATTCCTCAATTAATGATAGTTCCTGAAAAGAATAATGAAAAGATCGGCCTCAAGGGTGAATATAAACATAGATTTAGCTTCAAATAAATATATAGGAGGAGGAGTTAGGCCCCCTGGGGGCCGATGATTGCTATACCCTGGAATCTGTTGGATTTGAGAGGCACGATTTTCTTTGTCTTTTTCAGCATCTGAGACCATTTAGACTCGGTCTATTTTATTTAAATAATTTATTATCTAATATAATTTAAATAAATTTTTCTCGCTTTGGACGGGAAGCGACTGACCTTTGGTACGTGAGGCAAAATCTTTACCTCTGCACCAAGAGACAGGGCCCTCTTCGGGAGAGTTCAAATGGAATAAATAAACTGCGATTTGTTTATAAATAAGAGAAAGACAAAAAATTCACTCCCAAACATGAAGAATTAGTCTAGAAATGCCTTCTGCAATACAACCGTTTTTACTGGACTGTTCATAGGTTGCCTATCCAACAGGGGCAAAGAGGAATATTAAAGAAAAAAAAATTTTTTTTTTACTTAGTATATCTAGTATTTCTCAACCTGTTTTTATGTGAACATATACTCCATTTCATCACATTTAATTTGGTGCACTCCTATTAGGAACAGGAGAGGAGGTGGGAGGGTGGGAGTAGAGAGGATTATTAAAAACCTTTGAATTTTCTTGTGAAACGTCGACAAATAAGATAATTTTTTTCTTCACTTCTGGTTGCCCATCTATTCCATTCCCTCTGAAATATTTCACAATTTTCCCTAAATTTTAGAAAGTATCAATTAAGCCATATTAAGTTGTTTTTTTTAAACTCTAAACTCGTAAAGTGACAAAAATGAGATATTCACGAACTCACGTTCTCCCATCGTTTACCCCAAACTTATAAACTTTCAATCGACTATATATATAGCTGAATATATCGCTGGTTTGGAAGAAAACCCGTTTAATTAGAAAATATTTAGAAAAAAAAACATCTAAAAATTTCATCAAATTTTAAATGACAATTAAAAACGCCTTAAATATTATTCCCTTTTACGTCATTTAAAGGACATAACTAATCATTTTTATAGAGGTTTTTTCATTTCCAACCCCAATATAAGTCCTAAAAAATATAATTTGTGACATTTTTCTTTAAAAAATAGATTATTTTTTCAAATAAATTAGCATATCTTTTTATCAAATAAAAATATGTTCTATAGGGAATAAAAGGATATTTCTTTTATCGATCCAGTCCTCTAACAAATGAGGTTTCGGTTGTTGATCGAGACGATGATCGTTTTTGGTTTTTATAAAGAATATTGGCTCAATGGCGAGGAAACTTGCTCTAGCCTGCTTCGGGTTGGAAATTCATGTTCAAGTTGTCAAAATAAGGTCTATTTTTATCTCTTTTATATATAATCATCTTGAACAAAAATCATAATCCTGCCAATTCTGCCAAATAAATGAAAATGTAACGGTCTTTTTCAAAAATTTAAAATACACTTCTTTATTAATTCCAAAAAGATTCTAGACCAGGCATAAGAATCACTTTTCTGAGACTCTGTCACAATAAAATATAGCACATTTACATTGAGACTAAGAAAAGTAGAAGACGCATTTTTTTCTTCAATTAGGTCGGTTTTCTTCAAAACCAGCTAATCAACTGAAAATCCAGAACTCGTAAGAGGTGCCTAGTTTATAGGTTAAAACACGGGTTCAGATTCCACGAGTGCCTTATTTTTTTAATTTAATGAAAAAAAAATTAAGATCGTGAAAATATTTCAAGAATGGGGTCGACAGTTTAAGGATAATGTATAAAAATAATAATAAATAATTATTATTATAATAGTTATTTACTTATTGAAATAATTAATTATTTTATTAGATTTACAAAATAATTCGAGGCGTCCAGTTGATTGTATTCACGTAAAATTATTTTTCTCTTAATCATATTAAGTCAGTGTCAATAAGAATTATTTAAATTGCAGAAAGCAGTAATATATTTTGTAAGTAAAAATAAATGGCAGCTTTATATTTATTTTATCTGATAAACTGATTGATTCTTGACTACTTAGCTTGATGAAAATATATTATATATTTCACCTAGATCATATTGAGATATTCTTTTTATCTTTATTTTCTTTAAATTTAATTATTGTTTAAGGTTATAGATATATTTTTTGAGTATAAATAAAAAGTCTCAATTTATTTTTTATACTCTTTTTTTTGCTTTTGTGAGTTTCATTTTGCCTTGAAGGGTTTTCAATTGATGATGTGATATGTCCCGTTAAAATAAAGCAACATTTTATTATATTTGTATAGGATCGTTCATTCTATAATATATACTCTTTAAAAAAAAATATTTACAAAGATTTCTCTACTCAAAATTTCCGGAGCTTATGATAACAGTTACGTGTATTTTAAAATTAATATCCAAAAATTTTTGCAATACTCTCATTTCTGTTCTACACTATAGAGTGTTCCCGAAAAAACAACGTGTCTCAAGTCTAATGTTATTTTTCATTTATTTATATCACGGAGAAGCCCATCTCAAAAATCAAATTCCTTGGGTGTCCAAACTAACTCGTCCCAAACAAAATTTTTCACCTCCTTATAAAAGGCTCCCCCCTCCCCCGTGACCGAGAGGTTAAAGATACTGTTGTCAGTATTGTTAACCTTCAAAGCCAGGGGTGTGGGTTCGGATTTGAGGCCGTCCGATGAAAATTTATTTATTTTGATCCCAATTGATATAAATAGATATGACATATCGTAATATATCGTTTAAAAGGCCTCAGATGCTGAAAAGAATAATATGAGGGGTTTTCAACCCCTAATCTGAATTAGTCATAGTCTAAACCACCACCCCCGGAAAATTCTTTACAGAGAGAGAATTAAAAATTAAAATAATTAAATCTCTCAGTTATTGTTCTATAATTAATGAAAAATATAAAATTTTAATGAATTTTATATTTGTCATTTATATGGACAGAGATATATAAATAGATATATAAAGTAAATATTTATTCAAAAAGAAAAAAATATCACTATGGCGGTTCAAAACTCAAAAGTAAATCTAACAAACAAAAAAAATCATTCGTCAAAAAATTTTTTAAATTCATTTTACCTTTGACTCAGAAGCCATTAGGGTTATAAAAATATGACATGAAATTTCATTCAATATCAAAAATTAAACAATATTAATAACATGATTACAGAAAACAAATTCATTTATAGAAAATATTTAACAAAATAAAAAAAAAAATAAATCTAAAAACCCAATGTAAGCAGAGTGTTTTTTGGCCATATAGACTTTAAACAATTATTTACGATACAATTATCAGGCATATTTATTTATATCACTTAATTTAAATAAATTTTCAATTGACTGACTGGGATCCGAATCCACTTCCCTTGGCTTTGAAAGTTATCAATGGAGACAGTGTTAATACCTTTAACCTCTCGACCGCTGGATGGGGGAATTGATTTAATATAACCCCCCCCCTCCATAGTCGAAAGATTAAAGATACTGACATTGTCAATATTGATAACTTTCAAAGCCAAAGGAAGTGGATTCGGATTTCAGTCAGTCCAATGAAAATTTATTTAAATCAATCTTATTATTCGCCAATTGATGTAAATAAATATGCCTGGATAATACGTATTGTAATTAAAATAAATGTGTATAGTTTTAACAAAAAAAATTTTTTGACGAATTATTTTTTTTTGTTAAGTCTATATGGCCTGAGATGGCAAAATAACTATAAAAAAAAAATAAACTCCCACCCTTTTTTAAGAAATACTTTGCCCTGTCCCTTTGTGCAGAGCTAGGGGTCTGGCTTCACGTACTAAAGGTCAGTGGTTCGCTTCCCATCCTGAGAGTTAAAAATTTTATTTATATTATTTATATATTGGCTACCAATTAATATAAATAAATAAGGCCTCCGATGCCTAAGGACAAAAAAAATTTAATTGATAATTTTTATGCCATTTCATTTGCAAAATTTAATTTATTAAATAAATTTTATTATTAGAAATTAATTAGCTTTGATTTTTCATAAGGAAAGATAGGACATATTCAATACTTTTCAATACGGAAATATTGAATTTTCAAAAAAATTTTTAGCCCCGAAATGGATATTTGGAGACCCGACTATTTTTCCTGGACTCTCTAATGTCCTCTATAACGGTGAAAAATTTCATTTAGAAATTCCAACAGGAAGTTACTCAAACAGAGCAAAATTGTATCTTAATTTTCGAAGATTTTCCTTTTATTTATTTATCAAAAAAATCCTATCTTTATAAAGGGTTTACAGGCAGCCAAAGGATGAAATAAAAACAAATTTTATTTCTTCTTATCGTCAACGATTCGGGATGTTCTCCTTCTCTTCTTTAGGATGGATAAGTTGTCTAATCTCGTTTGCATGTATGGTGATAATAATATATAATAATATATTTATATATTAGATAGTATTTTGACCAGTCAGAAAGTGACAAGAGAAATCAACATACATTATACCATCTCAAATATAAATATATTATTATCACCATACATTCCACCTGTACACAAAATTAGACAACTTATCCTGAAGAAGGGAGCAATGAGCATCCCGAAACGTCTACTATAAGAAAAAATAAAATTTGTTTTTATTTCATATATTCATATTTTATCTTTTTGGGTTCCTGCAAACCCACCGCTTTATTCAAATACCAACAGCCTTTTTTACGAAATTTTTATATCTAGTTTTTTTTTTTTATATAAATTTCTATTTGATGAAAAAATAAATATTTTATGTTTGATTTCTTTTTCCAATGCTTCTTTCCGGTCTCATCTTGACTTTAGCCAAAGCATAGAATCACTCGATAGGAACCAATCTAGATCCTTTTCATTTAACTATTTTATTTACTATTTACAATAGGCCAACAAGCACCACACTGAAATTGGCGGATTCTGCTCAACCCTATAATAATAATATACGGTAAGCATTTTTATTTTTCCTCTATTAAAATTTTACATTCAATTTAAGTGACCTTGGTAAAATATGCAATGGATTCTCCTTTTTTAAATGTTGTTTTTCGAGCCATACACCCCCCCCCCCTCCTCTCCGCCTATTAAATGGAAGAGGAAAATATCAAAAAAATTTCGACCTTAAATAATTATAAAAAATTAAATATTCATTTAAAATTATAATTCTTTCAAATGTAGAAACATATATGTGCAGAGACGGATCCGGATATATTCACCTTACATATTTTGTTGTTGAAATATTTTTGTATTAACAGAACCGCTCTATTCTTCTGTTGGCTTATGGATTAAATAATTGATTTTTTCCTTTTTTTTTTCAACACTGTTTTTGTTATTTCGCGCCCCATAGGGGGTTGAGAAATCCTGGTAGATCCCATATTATTATATTGATATAATATCAGTATCAAAAGGCTTTGTACAAACGGTGTTTTAAAACTAAACTATTCATGCTAAATATAACTTATAACTCATTTTATTGAAAATATAATAAAATGTTTTACTTTTATTTTGTAGTTATGTCGCCTAGTCCCAAACCTTTGTTTATATTATTTAGGTTGAAATATCATTTTAAATAACTCATGATTTCTCAATCTCATATGTAATCATCAGGTTTAAGATTAAGAATGAATATGTTTTTAATTGGATGATGGTGTCCCGGTGGAGAGTCAGGTAAAAAAAAATTTATATTTTATAGCCGACGTTTCGAGCGACTGTCATGCTCATCTTTAGGGAATACAAAATATTTATCACAAATTTGTTTCACGTTTGAAACGCCAGGGATCCCGCCTCCATCCAATTAAAAATCTTTCCAACCCGCATATAAATTATAAGTTTTAATTTAAAATATTTCCTATTAATTAAAAAAATGCTTTAGTATAATTTTTTATTTATTTTTAATCTCACTTCAAATGAGTTCACTCATAAAGAAGAAAGCAAAGCAAATTTATTTCTTCTCCACAATCATGAAGAGTTCTTAAAAAAGAAAAGAGGGAAAATAGAAAAAGAGCTCGGCTTATAGGCCTAGACAGACTCAGAGGGCTGAGGCATGTATATTTGATGTGAAGAAACAATAAGGAATAGCCACAGGGGTAATTCCGAGATTTAGAAAGTGTTTTTCGTCGTGGCCAAGCTGCTTGGGGAAATGGTTTATAGGGTAATTTGTAAGAATAATACGGGGGAGTGTTGGGCGGCAAATCCCGAAGGAGGTGAGCCAAAGAATACTTTGTCAAATTTTATAACTGAATGAGTGAGAGGGGGAGGTCAAACCTCTTAACTCTATTGCTCGCGTCTGCATTTGACTTTTTCATAAGTTTAAAAAATAATTAATTTTCATTTTCTTTTTTATTTATTTTAATAATACTTTCCCGTTTATTTGACATAATTTATAAAAATGTCTTGAGAAAGAAATACTTAAATCTCGTACAATCTTTTCTTATAAACACAAAACCAAGCTTAACATTTATTTCATTTAAAGAAAGAAATATCCTTATAAATGAAATGAAAGATTGGGTCTTAAAAGGAAAGAATACTTTTTTGAAAATACGATTTCTTCATTTCTCTTTACGCTTTGTTTTATTATTTATATTAATTTGATTAATTTTATACTCTCTTTAAAATAATCATTGGCGGAAATACTCTACATACAAATATATAAATTTATCAAGTTTTATTGAAGACCAAGGGGCTGGGGCTGCCCTGAGTTTTTCAAGAGCGGACCATTTTTTTAAATTTAGAAACCAACAACTAAGGCCACTCTAGAGGGGCAATTAATCGAAAAATCCATTAGTGAGCTATATATGGGTTGCGTTCTTTTCAACAATTAAATATGAACCAATTATAACCCATGATATGATATATTAAATGACGATAAGTTTATCCCTCCTTATTTATTTAAAATAATTGACATCTAATTCTTTTAAATTATTTCTTGGTAATAAACTTTCAAGAACAAATGCCAAGTATTTTCAGCATCTGAAGCTATATAGACTTTAAACGATATATAATATATTTATTTATTGTAGGATGATCCAGACAATTAGTATTGTTTTAAATAAATTTACATCGGACTGTGAATTCGTATTCATAAGATTAACAATATTAATTTTAATACCTTTAAGGCTCGGCTTGGGATGGGGGCTGCAACATTTTTTATTTTTATTTAATTTTATATAATAATTAATAAAATAAACAAGCTTTTGGGTTTTTTTAATCCTGTTATCAGAAAGAGTAACTTCTACAGTATTGTGAATTGTAATAAAACATAACTCCCAAATAAAAAACCCAAAACCTTGATTATTTTAAAAAATACAATAAAAATAAAAAGTTTTACCCCTTGAGAGAATCCTTAGTAAACCATATTTATCGCCTTTATTATGATTATTATTACTACTACTAAGACCCTAATAATTAAATTTTAAAAAATAAAAATTTTACATAAAATTACATTTTTTTTTTTAAACTTCTCAAGTTCAACTTAGGATAAAAATATAAAAACAAGAATAAATAATAGATATAAATTAGAAAGGAGGATGAAAATATATAAACTTGTATTGAAATCGAGTGAGGATTTAATGGTAAAGTTTGTTCATTCGTATATCATAAAGATGGTGGGGGTTCCATTGATTAAGCAAATGAGATTTTTCAAGTAGCCTTGTTCCTTGGTTGGTTCTGGCTCTCGGCTTCAACCTTTTAGCCAAGCCATCACTCTTCCTACTCTATTCGCCTTTGGGAAATCTTTTTGAATTGTTATTCACGGCATTAACTCGAAAACTCGCAAAGTATTTATGCTTGACTAATTATTTCCAGCAAGAGTCCCACACCCCCTCCTTCCCTCCTCCCAGGCCACCCTCAAAACGACCCGCAGCTGTTGTTTAAAATTACATAAATCCAACCGCAGATTGAAGCTGTCTGCTCCATCACACTTTACATTCAAGGTCCGTTTTTCTCGTCCCTTTCTTTCTTTTTTTTTTTTTTTTGCCTTAATTTTTTTCTCTCTCTCCCACTCCGCTTTATATAAACCCTTGCAAATTACTTTTACTTAATTTTCTTTTTTTTTTTCCACTTGATAATCAAAATTATTATTTTACGGTTACCTTGGAGATATTTCGTTAGAGAAAAAAATATAACGAGCTGACTATTATTATTATTATTTTTTTTTTACAATGAAAAAAGTATATTCCCGACTTTTAGAAGTTTTAACTGGTTAAGTTCGATAAAAAGTTTATAAATTTTTAATTACTTGCAAGTATAAATAACTTTACCATCAATGGTCAAAAACATAAGACGAGAGAGGGAAAAAATTAATTGAATAAAAATTCAACAATTATAAGAGTGATTATTTAAGATAAATGGTATACAGATCTTATCGTCTCTGATTTGTGGCATTGTCAACAATTATCAACCCATGATACTGGCCTCCACACAAAACGATATTTGGTTAGGAGTATTCAATATTTCCTACTTTGATTAAAACCATAGGTGGCATGAATTTTTGCTTGCTTGAAGATAGGGAGCCGGAATGACCAACTCACTACTGTATTTTTCAATTAACTCTAGAGCTCCGCTAGACACAGTTATGAGTTTCTAAGGAGATGTAACAACTGCTCCTGCCTCTAGAGATCTGGAACAATTAGAGAAAAATCCAATAGTAAATTAATTATTTGGATTGCCTACTTTTCTGAAAGCAAAAACTAACTAATTCCAAGTAATACCTAAGATACATTGAATTTATTCTCTTCATTTATAACTGCCATTTTAATTTTCAATAACTGTAGGTCAGGATAAAGGGGATATAGATTTATATACGAATTAATTGATTACTTGATTCTCCTACTATTAATCAATTGCATATTTACGATGTTTGACTCATTAATTACATTTTTTCAAGTTGGTTTTTGGTAGTTTAGTACTAGGTCGACACAGTTGGACGGTGAAGATTAATTTGAAGAATTATACTCCTCTTAGTAAAGATAAATTTATTGTGGTTTTTTGATTTTATTGTACAATGTAGATGCGCATCATATCATCGTTTTGGCTTTTCGCCATCTTCAGAACCAACACTTCTCGAAAAAAATTATAAAGGATGCATTTTTATAAATTACATTTGAATAATATATATATATATATATTATTAAATGGTTTTAGTTCTATTAATAAATTTATTTTTTTTACTTCTGACCATCTATTCTCATTTGGATACAAATCGTCTTTATCAATTTCCTATATAAACTCTTTTTTTTTTTTTTTTTTTAGGGAAAAGCCTTAAATTAAAGGCTTAAAAACCCTCAATCCTAACAAAAAAAATCATT